>BGPT01003057.1:0-34313 GCA_003297045.1 Symbiodinium sp. clade C Y103 | reverse complement strand
CAAGAGTGTCTCCCAGGAGTGTCTTCCCAAGAGTGTCATGTCAGGAGTGTCAAGAAGGTTCGTGTGAGCATTCGGGTTCGTGGGCTGCATCTTGTTTTGCTTTACGTCGATTATGTTTCATGCGTTGTTTCTTTCCAGTTGTATCCGTGACTTTCCAGGTTCCCGTTCCTGGTGAAATCCTGTTCGAATTGTTCTGGATGCCATTGTCACAAACTCCATGCAATGATAAAATCCTTCAAGAAATGGGCGACAAGTTGACAAGCACCACTTGGTTGGTGGAGGAATATCATTATGCAATTCATAGATCTTCACCATCCTGAACATCGCGGTGAAAACAAGTGGGAAGATCCCCAAGGAACTTGTTGTTGGACTTGGTCTCGAGTCACCGAAGCCTCGTTCGTCGGGGATCCTGGAGGACTGTGCACAAGCGTTGAGGCGCGTTGCGCAAGGTGGTGCCCCTCCGAGTTATGTAATTCTTGGCGAAGGAAAAACAAGTTAAGAATAGATATATTAATATATAATGAAATATAATGAGTGTATATATATATATGATATAATGATATGTAATGATGTATAAACGATATATAATGATATGATATATATATATACATATATACATTACACAATGATATGGAATGATATAGAATGAGCTATAATCATATATAGTAATATATAACCCCGAAGAAGAACAAGAGTCAATTACAAACCAAGTTATCTCAGAAGCTTACAGAAACCACCTTGTAAGTGGGCAAACTTTACGACCGATCACCAGTGGACGACTGGTCCTATCTTCACCCATGGTTCAGCATCCGTCTGGCACTATGGAACGAAGATGTGGGTCTGTCCAATGGTTTATACCTTTTAAATGGTCATTTAATAGGGAAACGGATCATTAATAACCAATGGATTTAAAGGACTTTAAAGGTACCATATTTTCAGACAAACCCATGTTTCTAAACACTCGGAGAACCAACCTGAAAAGCTGACAGCTCAGGTTCATTTGAAATTTCTATTTGTATACCCTATTGTAATCAAACATTTTGGCTGGAAGATGCCCTATTCATGGATGTCTTTTGCTCCCATCAAAAAGCAAACATTTATATACATAGGAAATTCAAAATTGTGATGTCTGATTACCATCAGAGGGTAAACACATGGAGGTTTCCTAAAATAGGGGTACCCCCAAATCATCCATTTTAATTGGATTTTCCATTATAAACCATCCATTTTTGGGTACCCCCATTTGTGGAAACCTCCAACTGCACATTAGCGACCTGAAACGACCGATGTTCCGATGCAATCAGTGTTCAGGAAAGTATGAAACATGGCCGACTGACATGCCTTAACAAGATAAACATCACGATGTTTCAACATTTCATATGGAAAGTCCATGTTACACCACAGCAGACAATGTTTCAACGGATCATTCTTTGCACTTCGCTGGAGGTGACCCTGTTGGTGAATGTTTCCTTGGATCTTCAGCCATTCAGCTATTGGAAACGTCAATCCGAGAGCGTGAACTTGTGACTTATGCCGCTGCCCCAAACACGATTTTTGTTTCTTTTCAGATGACTTTCTCAGCGCCTGTTTGTCGTGGAAAGAACACATCCACACATCTGGTTGTGGTAGTTCACCCTTGTAGCCCCACGTCGATGTCCGCCAGTGATGCAGGTGGTTCTGCAGGGCTAAGTCATGGCGATTTAGTTGACCTTTCTGTACAATGCTTGAATGGTGAAGGATGTCAGCTGCAGCTCAGTGGTTCCTGTACTGGTTTGGAAGTGTACCGGATGGTTTCAAAGCAACTTCCACGGAAAAAATGTGCAAGACTCAGCTTGTATCACCTTGACTCACCTCTGATGCTGCACGAAGAACTACAGGTGCAAGGCATCGTAAGCAAGGCTGCAACGCTCTCGTGCATATGTTCCAACAGATCTCTATGCAGTGTGGCGCACTGTCCAAGGTCTGCCAGTCTCTCAAAGAGAGCTTGCACTAGAGGGAGTGACGCGGATAGCAGGTGTAGAAACTGAAGAGCATTTGCACCATCTCCCAGAAAGTCTTAAACACTTGACTTTTGGGGCTCGGTTTGACACGAGTCTGAAACAAGTGACACGGCCCAGCAATCTTCCGACCTTGACCTTTGGGATTGCGTTTAACCACAGCCTGGAAGAAGTGACCCTGCCAGGCAGTCTGAAGACCTTGACTTTTGGCATTGGGTTTAACCAAAGCCTGGAAGAAGTGACCCTGCCAGGCAGTCTGAAGACCTTGACTTTTGGCATTGGGTNNNNCCAGGCAGTCTGAAGACCTTGACTTTTGGCATTGGGTTTAACCAAAGCCTGGAAGGAGTGACCTTGCCAAGCAGTCTGAAGACCTTGACTTTTGGCATTTGGTTTAACCAAAGCCTGGAAGAAGTGACCCTGCCAGGCAGTCTGAAGACCTTGACTTTTGGCATTGGGTTTAACCAAAGCCTGGAAGGAGTGACCTTGCCAAGCAGTCTGNAGTGACCCTGCCAGGCAGTCTGAAGACCTTGACTTTTGGCATTGGGTTTAACCACAGCCTGGAAGAAGTGACCCTGCCAGGCAGTCTGAAGACCTTGACATTTGGATATGCGTTCAACCAAAGCCTGGAAGGAGTGACCTTGCCAAGCAGTCTTGAGACCTTGAGGCTTGGCAGTACCCAGAGCCCGGAAGGAGTGACCCTGCCAGGCAGTCTTCAGACCTTGATTTTCACATAGGCCTGATTAGAGTGACTCTGCCAAGCGGTATATGGTTGACAAATACTTCTTTGTTGTTGAGCTGTACCTGATTTGCTTCTGAAGCAGCCGGAAAAAAACTGAGGGAATTTGTGCATTGAATTTGCGTTCCCCGTTGCAGGCTGGTTGAATTTGGCTTTTGGCATCCCACTGGCAAGTGGGGAGTAACCATGATCATACACGTGGCACAAATCCCTTGGTACCACACGGTCAGAAAGTCCCCCAGGATCGAACGAGTTGCGGGGTGAAGATACCGTAAGCTACCGTAGGATATGCTCCCTACTGGGATGTGCATACCGCATACCAGGTGCTTATTACATTAAGAACATGTCTGAACCTCTGGTTTACCATCATTTATAGTTTCCTCCTTCAACATGCCATAAAAACAGTGTTGCTCCAAGATTTTTTTAGCTAAATCACAGCCACAAGGGGAGTAACGTATGGTAAATTGGGCGTAAATCTGTTGTTTTGCCCGGTTTTCCCTCCAAACGCATCTGGGTTGTTGGGAGCAACCCTGAGAAAAATGCGGTAATTCCTCCATTTTCTGAAGACCAAGGCTTGAATCAGATTCCAGTCTTAGCCCTGCTCTCAGTGATGCCACCCATTTTGGGGGCCTGGTGAAGCGGAAATGGTTCGTCTGAAAATGGTGAATACCGTAAAATGGCTACTTTAGTGGGGAAAATTATGTTCTCAGATGTTCTCAGCATTTCAAAACCAGAAAAACATGTTTGGACCTGAACACTCAGACTTAAGCATTTATGAGTCAAGTGAAAATGGTGATAAAGCGTCACCGTGGAAAAAAGACAGGGCCACACAACCCGAAATGAGGAAATTAGGCGATGTTGCGATGTGAAAGATTGCAATATTTTAGGGGAAATGAATTCTGACCTATGAGGAATCTAGACGGAAGATTTCTCGTGATTTTCGAACCAGTCAGCTCGACACATAATGTTATCTGGGATGTTTCATTGGGGTATCCGAAAGAATCCACTTGCCAGTCAGGAATCATGTTGGCGTCAAAATTTCAGGTTGTGGGAAGTATTCGGGGATCCCATTGTTGGGTGCCCAATGACTTGAACGCGTAGTGCATTCCCACCATGGTTTGATTGCATGGCGGAGGAACATGATAATCAGCTTCATAGATACCCTCAGACCGGATGAATACAACACCCAGACTATCAACTGAGTGGTTCTCCCCAAAACGGTGATAAATTACATTAAGATTAGTACCTGGTCTTATTGATAAACCGGTGGTTTAACGCCATCATTTCCCCTTTGACAACGTGTTGGTCAAAGTCAAAACCATGGTGTCCTATTGTCCATCCTAGCCATATGATGCTGTATGGGATTATCCAAAGGATCCCATAGTCTCTCATTGATTTTCCAAGTTCAAATTGCAACTTTACTTTGGGGTGCCCTATATTGTTGGCTATATCTTATTGAATTCCTACTGTGTTTGGTTTTCCCAGTATACATTACAATACGTGATTCTGTGGTGTATTCCATTCTGGTTTCTCCCAGTATATTGCCAGCATTTTCCCGGTAATGATTAGTTAGGATCAATATATAATGCCACCCCTATTAGTAAACCCGATCTTGTTGTTTTTATGGTGTCTTTTTCGGGTAGCCGTGAAACATCTTCAGGAAAACCAGTTTGATCTCAGGATTGTTTGACACTGTCAGTCTGACGGACAGGAAGAAGAGGCTGCCACCTGTCCCACTTTGGGTCCAAGCCTCAAAAGACCGCCACTTTCATAGGTGGTACAGTACTCGTACCTGGGAACTGGGTAACTGGTATGGTTTATGGATGTGTTTACGGTAGATAACCATGGGATAATCACCATAGTTTTCACTGGATTTTCACTGTGGTGAATGGTTTACCTAGTGATCGAGTTAGTTAAAGTCCCCTATATGAGTGGCTTTATAAGTATAGTCCAATAGGAGAACTGTAGTAAACTGGATTTGTTGATGTGAAAATCATAGGAATTGAACGATTGGTTGAGATGACTTTTGTTGCTTGGACCTACTTTTTCGGATCATTCCATGGAGATGCCGGGGGGGAATATCATGGATGTATCATGGCCCAGGGACAACTTTGACATGGCACTACTTGATCACCATCTACGAGATGCTTGGCGAGCTCTTCAATGGCATAGCTTTTTGAAATCAGCCAACAAGGCTGCAACAGCACTCGCCAACCTGGCTTGGCCTGAGGTGAGGAATCGCTACAGGCTCATCACACAGGCATGGATTCATGCACCCAACCACTTGCGATCTCATGTGAAGGCAATCGCTATCGGACATTACATATCGCAAGCTCGCCTCTGTGCGACATCACACCAGTCCAACCATGCCGGTTCTGCGGACATGAATCACCTGACAGGATTCATGAGTGGTGGCAATGCCCAGAACTCAGCCGAGGACGAGGTTCACCAGTCGATGAGCCCAAAAGCTGGCTTGCATGGCCAAGCACGACAACCTTCGACACCATCTACAGCGACTACTCCGGGCTTGGGTGTCGCAGCATCAACTGGATGATGACATGGCCCAGGGACAATGGAGATGGGATAATGGCAATGTTGTGATAATGATATCTGAAATGACAATAAGAATGATAATACTTGGGATATCTATAATGATATCTATAATGACAATAAAGATTGGGATGAAGATTAATGATACAATGGGACTATAATCAGAGATGTATCATGATATGTCTTGGGATAATGGTGATATAATACTTGGAGGATCTGGCACGGATCCTGACTTGGGATCACCATAGCGAGAGTCGCCATCGCGCTGGGAGAAACACCTCACCAGTTATGAGCGCTGGGATGAAATTCCACTCGAGGCACTGTACCATATTTTTGGCCATATTTTGGAGCTATAGTCCCTACCCTCTGGTAAACTAACATAGCTATGGAAAATCACCATTATTAATGGGAAAATCCATTATAAATGGTCATTTTCAATAGCTATGTTAGTTTACCAGAGGGTATTATATATGAATTTAGGTTCCTGAAATAGCCATTGATACTATCTAATGGCCAATCAATCCATGATGGGATATGATGGCTGATTGATGGAACATTTTGCTGTGGAAAATTGCAACTTGTCTTCGATGATTTGTTGATATATTGAACAATGGAATTTTCCATAGCTACATACAATTGCCAGCCCGTAAGTTGGCTTATTGCTTGCACGACTAAGAAACAAATGTTGTGTTTTTATCTGCAATTGAATGGATAAAAAGAAGCCAACAAACATACAACCGGGCCCGACTTTGGGTAGCCAAGATCAGAAATGCCAAAGGGTATGGCGACCGTTGCGGCAACCCCTACTGATGACGAATGTGCCCATGTCCACAGATGCACTGCCTATGCGCTGCAGATGAGCCGAGAGTTGTTTGGCCTTGCTCGAAAGCTTGGGAAAGCTCGGCATCAAGAGGGCCAGCTATAAGCGCATCATGGTATGGCAAAGCACATTTCTCAACAGGTTGATCATTTGTGAAGTAGGCGAATGTTGGCACAGGAACTTCTCAAACCTTGTGGTCGTCAATCGACCGTGAATTTGCCATGAACTACATCTCAGATCAAAGCGAGCATCTGAGCACTGAACAAACCAACCAACTGTTAATAGCTGGATGTTTATACACTTCGAGGCATCGCAAATAGGTACTGTCCTGTTTTCGACCATACCAGGTATATCATATGCCACCTATTGCCACCATAGGTGGATTTGTCTGAGAATAGGTTCTGTGTGAGGGTTGGGTTGACCGTGAATTTGTCCGGTAAGATTTCAATTTGAGGGTGCACCCCATTTTGGGCGCCCCAAAGGATGCATAGCCGATTTTCAATACGATTTGGGATGTTGATCTCACATGACTTTCATATTCTTTCGGGGTCCGGATGGATCGAAATCAATTTGCCGCAAATTACCTACATTTACCTATTTACCTATACCTGTACCCTCAAACCTGGGAACCATTGACCACCCCCCCAAATACTTCGATTTGCTAAGTGATTTGTTGTTTTGGGGAAGATGTTTTATTTCAATGTTTATAACATGTTATAACCATCTTGGAATCTTATATGAGTCTAAGATGGTTTTTTCACAGTGGTGAAGCTGGGCAATACCAGCCACAACTAATCATTGGTTGATACAGCAAGACCCCCGCAAATATCAGAATGGTATAGAATGGTTATATATCCCATTGTATCATCACCAACAATCCAATTATATTCTCTTAAATGTCTTTTTGTTGTTTATTTTGAAACAACCATTTTCAGATACAGTACCGTATCGGAATGCCCTCCTCCCGTTGGGTGCCCGTTGATGTTTCTGCGGCGCTAAGTCATCGATGGTACCGGCATGAAGTTGCCAGAGAAGCAGGCGGGATTCCACTAGCCTAAACCCCGGTTGGTTGATGATTAACAGATGAAACATAGGGGGATTTAAGATGATTTACCCACTGGTAAACGTTTACATAGCTATGGAAAATCACCTTATTTTTAATGGGAAAATCCACTATTTCTATGGCCATGTTCAATAGCAAACTGTTAGTTTACCAAAGGGTAACCATCATTTTTAGGATGCTATAGTTTACTTACAACCATCAAAACATTTGGGGAGATAGTTAAATAGTTGAGAATTGATGGTTGGGTGCTGACTCTAGCAGACTATACTACCCAGTAGACTGGGGATTTTCATACTCCATGGACTGGGAATCCCTATCAACCAGCACAAAGGGATGACAGAGGGTTTTGAAGACAGTCCATTGGCCCAAGTGGGTTCCAGCCGCCCTGGACTGAGACGGCTGAATCTTGGGCTCGTTCGTTCAATCTGTAGTAGTGATGGAGTGGGGCATCAACCTTCATTCTGATGGGATCTTCAAGGGACTTCCCCAGTATGAACCAAGTTTGATTTCAGCTGCAGAGGGTCACAGACTATCCTTGGTAGCATGGGTCGAAGTGCGAGATCATCATACAGGGTTTGGACATCTTTGTCGAGGTCTACTTACCGGTCAAAGGTTTCGTTTGGTCGCTGAAGTACCTGTGGGAGTTCAGAAGGTAACAATCCTTGGAGGTCAGGTGACTCACTTTCGAGGTCCTATTGTGAAGATCGACAGCCATGCCAAGATTTTGTGTCATCGTCAGAAAGACCTTTCCAGCATGTTCCAGATGATCGAAACATGTGCCGGGTTGGGTGGACTTGGCAATGGAGCCAAGTATGCTGGTTGGACCACCAAAGTCTACAATGACATGATGCCCAGTTTTTGCCAACACATGCGGAACTTGGGTCACACGGTAGTCGAAGGAGATGTTGGTCTGTTAGCTACAGTAGCTAAACTGCACGATGAAGCACCCGAAGCAGGTTGTTTAGGTTTTGGATATAGCTGTCAGCCTTATTCCAAAGCAGGAGATTCCCGAGAGGGTGATGACATCCGAGCCCAAAGTTTGCCAGGTGGACTGTACTGTGCCTACCTGCTGCAAGTCGATTTGGTGGTTACAGAATGCGTGGTAGAAGCCAGTCTATCTACCTTTGTCCTCCGATGCTTGCAGCACTATCAACAGATGACCAATAGCGATAAATCTGAGACGGTTTTGGAATTGTCGCAAGTTTGGCCAGCTCACCGTAGACGATGGTGGACCATTCTCATGAAAAGCCACATGGGTAGGATTTACATCCCTCCTTTTCCCAAGCTCTCCATCGAACCAACAGTTGCGTGCTTGTTTCCATGTCTCATGACCATGACCGAGCAGGAAATTCATGAACTCACTCTCACTGTGGAAGAAAGGAAAATGTTTGAAAGATATGGAAAGGGGTTGGGAGCTCACATGATTAATTTCATGCAAGCAATTGCAACGGCCTTGCACAGCTGGGGCAACCAATGCGTAGATTGCGCTTGTGGTTGCAGGGGCCCTTTGTCTCTTCATCGGTTGCAAGCTAGGGGACTTTTTGGGGTCTTGGCACATACCCCCAATCAAGCCCCTGATCGAAATGTCAGACACCTGTCGGGAAGGGAGATGGCACTTCTCAACGGTTTCCCCAAAGCGGAGGGCTGGGATGATCGTCAACGACTTCTCACTGCAGGGATTGGGCAGTTGGCATCCCCATTACAATCAGCATGGATATTCGCAGCAATATTCAACCATTTGGTTNAGGGATTGGGCAGTTGGCATCCCCATTACAATCAGCATGGATATTCGCAGCAATATTCAACCATTTGGTTTCCAATGGGTTTTGTCAAGGTGACACCATCCCTCCCAAGCAAATCTTGGCCTGCGTAGCGATGGACCTGTTCACTTTGCGTGACAAATGGTTTGACAATGCCAGCACTGTCACAACGGAGGTGTTTCGTGAAATGTGGGAACAGTTTCTGGACCCTAAGGTAGACCCACCAATGCCACCAGCTCCGCTTCAGGACCTGACACCCAGTCAGGAAGCTGACATGCTTGCAGCTGTTCATGAGATCGAAGCCAAACCGACCGATGAAGCATCCGTTGCAGCCTCAGCTGCCTCTTTGAGTCCTTTGCACCATCCTGGCAATGCCAATCATGCCCCGGTAGCCAAAGCTGCTTCCGGTGTCGAGCCGCTCACATCAGGCTCTGTTCGAAATGAAGAGATGGAGAACAGCCAGCGGTCGGGACGCAAGGACCCAGAAGAAAAGAAAAGCGGAGTGACCCAGAAACAGCCAGCGANCCAGCGGTCGGGACGCAAGGACCCAGAAGAAAAGAAAAGCGGAGTGACCCAGAAACAGCCAGCGACCGGGACGCAAGGACCCGTGGAAGAGAAGTTCAACCAGCCAGCGAAGGGGCCGCCAGAACCCCATGTAGGTGAAGTTGAAACCCCTCCCACCCGCTTTCACGCCAAGCCTCCAGAACCGCTGGTTGGCCCTTCCCATGTTTCCCCGGAGGTTCCATGCCTCTCCGTCATGCCAGAAGCAGCCAAAGCAGGTAGTTTTGCACCTGCCAATGCGCATCCATCCAATTTGCCCAATGCCTGTCAAGTCATCCAAGCCTCCAGTACTTGTTCCTTTGAAGAGAGGGTCAGTGCAAGTAATACCAAATTGGAATCAGGGGACTTACATGTCAGTTTTGCCATGACTCCAACATCCGGGATGATCGAAACGATGGTTTTGCCGCCCTGTTCTCAGGTCATTCCTTTTGGGACAGAGTTTGGATCCCCCACAAGACCTTTTGGGTTAGGACACGAACCAGCTGATGAGACAGAGCTACCTGAGGTCACGAACGATCAATCTGTGGGTGATCATGTTCAGGCCACACAAATCGATGATGTGTCTCTTTTGAGCATGCATGAAAGTTCCCAGCCACATGTCCGGCCTGCACCAACTGAGGTACCAGCATGTTCAGTCAGTAGTCCAGCCATGGGTTCCTATCCAAGTCATGTCCAATCAGTCCCAGTCGCTGAGGATGTCGGATTTCATGCGGCTCATGCCATGCCATTGGATCCAAGCACAGGTGCTCTTTTGGCATTTAGCTCAGTCAGTCCGGCCATTCAGGCCCCATCACCACAAGTCCCTGTGAAGGAGCCACCAACTGTCAAGACCCCCGCACCGAAGAATTTTCCTGCCCAGGATCGTTTCTCAGGTGTCTTGGTTTTTGATGTCGACGCCGATCAAGTTTTCCGACACCCCATCAGTGAAGGACAAACAGTTGGAGCATGGAAGGCCGCAATGGCAGCCTTAGGATTGACATGGACCTACACGTTCACCATGTTTGGTCAGCAAGTCAAAGATCCGGAGCGGTTGGACCAACTGCGATGTCTTTTGGTCACCAATCAGCTTTTGCCGTGTCAGCAAGTCCCGTTGGTTGAACTTGAAGTCATGCTTCAACAAATGCCAGTTCTCAAGGCAATTTTGCATCAGGGTGGGGCCATGTCAGTACATGAATTCCAGTATTACATGACTTCTTTGGAAAGTTTTGGTCTTGCCAAACCAGTCCGTCCACTTGTCATGGAATGCTTTTGTGATTCACTGTCTGTAGCATCGCAATGGCTACATGAATGCCCTCCCACTGAACTGATCGCATCCGCTCTGCTTTGGCAGCATCATTGGATTCCACTCCTGATTCGCAAGACATCGAAGGTTCAGTTCTTCACCACGGAAGAAGGTGCACAGGTACTCCAGGTTCTGTTTCCACCGCAGTCTTATGAGGTTAAGATTTGCCCTGCATTTCGGTCCTCCTTTCGAAATGATTGTGGATTCCAGGCAGATTCCAGGCAGGGGCATGGATCATTGCCAATGCGTCCATATTGGAAGGACAAAGTCTGACCACCTACGATGCGATCAAATGGAGAAGCCTGTATTGGCAACAAGCATATCTTTCTGCCCCCGTCATCCAATTCCATTTGGGAGGGCAAAGTGACGTTGAGGTCGCAGTTCAAGCTCTCCTCAAGGAGCATGGAGTTCCCCTTGACAAGCTCCAGGACCGAGCCAATTTGGTTTTGAGGCAGTTAGGTGTTGCCGCAGTTCAGGGTGTTTTTCAAGCTCCGCGACCATGGCAAGCTTTGAAAACCTTGGCAAATGCACAGAAGCCGTTGCTCCGTTTGATCACTCATGAAGAACTTCAAAACATCATTGCCCTGAAAACCAAATCCGGGAAAGCAATTGGTTCGAAACAGAACAAGAGACCCAGCGGATCCTCTGCATCCTATCAGGTTTCACCTGATGAAATTCAATTACCACCAGGAATCTTTTGTCAAGCAGATGGTGAACCGTTGACCCAATTGGGAGATCGTCAGTTTGGGCCAAATGCCAAGGGAATGGTATTGATCAGCGAAGTTGATTACAGGCCTTTTCAAGCACAGGGCTGCATGTCCGAACAAAGGACTTGGGTTCCTAGTTCTCTCACCATTCTCCCAAGAAGTTGCTACTCAGGGTCAAATTGTGCGATTCCCTGTTCAAAGCACACTCACTGGAGAGCCAATTCTGATGTCAGCTGTCCTCATTCAGAAGGGAAAGCTTGAAGTTCGTCGCAACACGCCAGCCCAGCCACAGGTGATAGATCAAGTCGCCACACAAACCGTCAAGATCTTGATGTTCCGTGATCAGGTTCCAGTGCCATGGGAATCCATTTGTCAGCAGCCAGTCCGACATTTGCTCGAACTCTTAGGAGGTTTGAAAGTCTGCAAGCAAGTAGGATGTACTTGCCCGGAATGGCATCCTGAGACACAGGGTGTTGAGCAGCCGATTTTGGATGTTTGGCAGAGGGACTTTGTCACACTGCATTTCCGCAAAAGCCGTCCCCTTGACGCTGCCATGTTTGTGGTGCATTTGAGAATGGCTCAAGCTGCATTTCAACATTGTTTCAAGTTGTCCGGGTCCAGTGGAATTTTCATTGAGCCACGTACTCAAGATGGCAAATCCCAAGACAGTCAATTTCAAACAGTTTGGCTGCAAAAGCAAACTCTTGCAGAGGCCAAAGCACTTCAGGCAGTTGTTCCTGCAGCTAGTGCCCTGATCAGAGTCAACCAGCGCTACGGTTTGAAAGTCAGTGTGGAGGATGCCCCAAAGGTACATGCCAAGATCAAACCTGATGAGCCCTACATGTCAGGTGCATGCAGCACGTTCAAAGCAGGTCCCATGCCATGGGGCACAACCAAAAAGGCCNCTACATGTCAGGTGCATGCAGCACGTTCAAAGCAGGTCCCATGCCATGGGGCACAACCAAAAAGGCCATGCAGGCCCTTTTGGCACAGTGGGGTTGGCAGGCAAAAGTACTGCATTCTGCAGGCAAGTCGGTCGATGCGACTGGACTCATGTGGCTCATTAGCTCCACTTCCGCCCCACCTTGCACGGCATATCAATTGGCCCATGGTGACATTGTGATCCATCAGGAGTCAAATGGGGTCAATCCAACATGGCAACCACCCAGGGTTCAAGTGCCATCCAGTTTGATGAAACTGAAGTCTGATGCAGATCCTCTGCAGCACACTGGCGATCCGTGGGCTGCAGCCGCCAAAGCATTGCCTTCAGTGAAGATGCATGACACGGTGTCAGCCAAGATGGCTTCCTTTGAAGCTGCACTTGACCAGAAGCTCCATGAGAAGCTCCAACGTGCACTCCCGGAAGATGTACAAATGACTCCAGATCATGAGCCTCGCCTGGCAGCAATGGAGAAACAAATCGCCCAGCTCCAGGCCCATTCTGGGTCTCTGGACAAGAAAGTAGATCAGATTCAACGACAAGTTGAGCTTCAGAGCACCACATTCACCAATGCGCTTGATTCCAAGCTGTCAGATCAGATGGCCAAGATCGAAGCCCTTATGAACAAGCGAACGAGGACTGAATGACGGTCCGGGCCGGGGCCCCACAAACGGGCCCTGAGGCCCATGCCGGTGTGGCGAAGCTTGCTCACAATTTTTNCAAGCGAACGAGGACTGAATGACGGTCCGGGCCGGGGCCCCACAAACGGGCCCTGAGGCCCATGCCGGTGTGGCGAAGCTTGCTCACAATTTTTCTGTTTCTCAGTCAATGGAGAGTCGGTGAAGCAATGTGTCCAGGTCCTGATTTTGCTGAGCCCTCAGAACCACGTTCATTCTTTGAGGCAGTTTTGTCCAGCCAGGTTGACTCATGTGCCGCCCAGTTTCCAGCCCATGCATCCGCCAGTTCATCAAAATCCAGCCCGTTGAAGGGTGAAGTTTTGTCTCAATCCAGGTCGACCCCAAGTGTCTTGGATATGCTCACCAGGCCTCCAGATGCCTGCCCAGATGTCAATGCCCCGGGCACCACAAGAGTGTTCGGTGTCGGGCCATTCGATCCTGGCCATGTTGGATCTCAAAAGACCAGAAACAGCCAGCGGTCGGGACGCAAAAACCCAGAAGAAAAGAAAAGCGGAGTGACCCAAAAACAGCCAGCGACCGGGCCGCAAGAACCCGTGGAACAGNAAGAAAAGCGGAGTGACCCAAAAACAGCCAGCGACCGGGCCGCAAGAACCCGTGGAACAGAAGTTCAAACAGCCAGCGAGAGGGCCGCCAGAACCCTCAGGTAGGTCACGAAAATCCCCTCCCACCCTCTTTCATGCCATGCCTCTGGAACCGCCAGAAGGCCCAACCCATGTTTCCCCAAGTTCACCAACTCCTGAACATGCAACATCCAATCCAAGCAATGTGAACCAGGCCGATCAGTCAAGCCCAACCGCTTCACCTTTGATAGAACCACAGTTTCCTGACAATGCAAATGTTCAGTCACCACCCGAAGCTCCGATTCCATCAGGGAAGTGGCATGGACAACACATTGAACATGACCATGAATGGGGACTTGGGGCTTTTAATCCATCCAGGATTGCAGGAAAAGTGCCTCTGTTGAGAAACTTGACCCAAGGCATCTACGCTGTGAGTGAATCCCATTTGACAGTCCGAGGGATGTCCCGTTTTGCCCTTGAGCTCCGACAGCATCAAAGCAAGTTTACATTTTTTGGAGGGGCACCAGCCCCATACAAAAAGAGTGGCCTCAAAGCTGTTGGAGGCAAACACACGGGGGTTGGATTCCTGACCACATATCCTTTTCGCAAAATCACCTCAGGTTGGCAGCCGGAGTTGTACAGTACTGGTAGGATTTGCTGTGCCACCTTCCAGGTAGGATCCTACTTTGTAGCTGGCGCTGTCATTTACGGTTATGCTGCTCATGCTGATACCAAAGAAGTCCAGCAACATACAAACCTGCTCCTTGGGGAAGTCAGCAAGCAAATTGTTCACACGTACCCAGGACCAGCCTTTGTAGCCGGTGACTTCAACCAAAGCCCAGGCATATTAGCCGAACAGCTGGAATGGGAGAAGTTAGGATGGTGTGATGTTCAAACATGGGCCCACAAAAATTTTGGCATCTCTCCTGGGCACACATGCAGATATCGCACTCGCAAAGACTACATCATGCTTTCTCCTGCATTGCAACAGCTCATGTTGCGCTGTAGCAATGAATATGACCGCTTTCCGGACCACAGCTCGTTGATGGCAATCCTGCGCTTTCCCAGCAAGCCAGCTCCAATCCCTCGATGGAGATCACCGAAACCCATTGACTACACCAAAGTTGGGGTCCAAACAATTCACAATGCGTCCTGTGCAGTAGCTGATGTCTCTCTCGATGCACCCACACAAGCAGTGCAGCAGCTGTGTCAACAATTTGAATCCCATGTTCACCAAGTTCAAATTGCCAATGGAGCGGCTGGCCTGACTGAGGCCCAACGGGGCAGGGGCAATACCCTTGCTCGCACATTCCCAGCTGCTTATGGAGCAGCATTGAAGCCCGGCCGTCAAGGGGATCCTGCCCCGACCCATGTTGCTTGGTCATTGACACAACTTCGTTGGCTCACGCAGTGGAGGAGATTGCATAGTTATGCCCAACATGTGCTCAAAAACACTCAGACTCCTCAAGCCATCCGTCATGGACATTCGATTTGGTCTGCAGTTTTGAGAGCGCCAGGTTTTGGATCCAGTTTTCCTGCATGGTGGGAGTATCAAGCTCAGACACACCCGAAATGGCTGCCCTGGTGTCCCACTGATCCCCCGGATAGTGCAATTGCAAGTCATTTTGCAGAAGTCATGGAAACGATGTACCGGGCACTGGAATCCTCCATGCGGGCCAAATCCATTGAACAGGCCAGAAAACGAAGAATGGATGACCCCAACAAAATTTTCCAGGATCTTCGAAAGACTCCGCCAGTTCCGGTCAAAATGTTGCTTGCCAAAACTATCATGACCGTGCAGGACACTCCTGATGAAGGGTCCATAGTGGTTGACAAAACTGAGGATCTCGACCTCACCAAACCATGTGAAACACCTCAAGGTCCCGTGTCCATTGTGCATGCAGAAGAGGGTCAAATTTGGTTTGCCCAAGAGCATCATTTGGCTGTAGGAGATCAGATTGCACAGACCACCATGCAAGGTGATATCCCGACCTTGCACGAAGCCTTTCTCCAAGCATGGTCTCAGAGATGGGACGCACACCGCCATGTGCCAGATGACCACTGGAATGAGGTCATTGAGTTCATCAGACTTGCCATGCCCACCGCACCGATGAAACTGCAACCACTGACAGTGCCGAGGTGGTACAAAGCACTGAAAGCCAAGAAGTCTAGATCAGCAAAAGGAATGGATTCCCTGACCAGGGATGACCTCATCTCCATGCCACATGAATTTCATGTTCAAGTGGTTAGGTTGTTGAACAATTTAGAAGAGGGAGGCACTTGGCCTGCTCAATGGCTAGATGGTGCTGTTCATTCACTGGCCAAGGTTGACTCTCCAGAAATCATTTCCCATTTCCGACCAATCACGGTCATGCCTCTCATCTACCGTACATACACAAGTTTGAGAGCACGTGAACTCCTGGCTCACATAGCCAGCATCGCACCGTACAATATGTTCGGAAATCGGCCTAAGAGAACTGCATTGAGCTTGTGGTGGAGTATCCAACAACGTGTAGAGCTCGCGCTCTACCAAGATGCCCCCACCAATGGCATCATATCAGATATCATCAAGGCATTCAATTGTCTCCCACGTCTTCCAGTTTTCGCTGCTGCTCAGGCGATTGGTGTCCCGAGAGCCTTGATTCAATCATGGAGTCAAGCCACCACTGGCCTTAAGCGGTATTTCTACATCCAGGGCAGCCCCTCTGCCCCTGCAATGTCTTGCACTGGATTCGTGGAGGGCTGTGGATTGAGTGTGTGCGCAATGAGTTTACTCAACATGGTCATCCATTGTTTCATGGAACTGAGACATCCCAACATCCAATTCTTGTCATACGTTGACAATTATGAGCTTGAAGCATGGAGCATTCAGGCCGCACAACAGGGATTACAGTCTTTGGATCGGTTTTGTCGCCTTCTTGATGTTACATTGGATCATGCCAAGACCTGCCAGTGGGCAACTGCCCCCGGAGATCGCAAAGCCTTGCGCCAGCTGAACATCAACCCAGTCCGAACATGTCGTGACTTGGGAGGCCAAATGTCTTACACTAGTTGTCGAAACAACTCCATTGTCACTTCCAAACTTGCCAAACTTGAGGACACATGGCACAAGCTAGCTCGCAGCAATGCTCCGCTGTCCCGCAAGTTTCAGATATTGCGTATTGTGACATGGCCAAGAGCTCTCCATGCGGCCTCTACTGTCCATGTAGGACCAGCCCATTTTGACAATGCCCGTGCCCAGGCCATGCAGGCCGTTGGACTTTCCAAGATGGGTGCAAATCCCCAACTCCAGTTTGCTTTGGTTTGTCATCCTTTGAGTGATCCGGAGTTTTATGCCACATGGGACAGTATTACCCAAGCTAGGCGCCATGCAGAACCACCCATTTTCAACGCCAATCTAGCATATGCGGCACAGATGGACATCACCAAGGTCAAGCCTGGCCCTGCAGGAGTGTTGTACCTCCGGTTGCTTCAATTAGGTTGGCATTTTGTGGGTGATGGGGTTTTTTCTGATCCACGAAGCAATCCAATCCACTTGTGGGATACCCCAATGCCTGAGATGAAAGCCAGAATCACAAGAAGTTATGTCCGATATGTTGGCATGCTTTGGTCCCATCGCAAAGATTTTCAGGGTTTGCAACAAGTTCACCCTGGTTTAAGTGCCATTGACCGGACTCTGTTCTCCTTGGATGAAGTTGGCATGCTCCGTGCATTGCAAAATGGTACCATGTTCACCAATGATTGTTTGGTTCACATCGACGGTCCCGAAGGAAGTCAGACAGACCGCTGCAAATTTTGTGGTGCTTTGGACTCTCTCCAACATAGACACTGGGAATGTGAGCACACCAAGTTTTCACGTGACCTGATCCCGGCTCCAGTCCGAGAGCAAATTTCCGCTTTGCCAGATTGCACCAGGAAGCGAGGTTGGATGACCGAACCTGATGCCTTTGCGGATTTTAAAGATGCTTTGTATGCCATCCCTGCCACTATTGAAATCCCACCAGTAGCCTTTTCGGGGCGCAAGTTGGACATGTTTACAGATGGTTCAGGTCTTGATCCTGCAGTTCCTGTTGCCAGACTTGTTGGATGGGGCGTTGTCATAGCAGGGGAAACTACTCAGCACCCCGCCACGCCATATGCGTGGGGTGGGCTTCATGGCGAATGGCAAACAGTGCCACGTGCAGAAACCATGGGACTCTTAGTTGCTCTTTCAGCCGGGCAGAGTTGGCGGGGTCCTTTTGCTGTTTGGAGCGACAATGAATTGGTAGTCAACAGGGCCAGAGCCCTGCAAGCAGGAACCTTGTTTGTCACCAATACCATGGCAGATCATGATTTGTGGCAATGCATTCAAGATATCCTGGTCACTCAGCCGCCATGTGCCTTTCATCTGGTGCGTTCACACCAAGATACCAGACATGTTGAAGATTGGGAAGCATGGGTTTTTCACATGAATGATGCAGCTGATCAGTTGGCCCAGTTTGCAGTTGAATCTTTGCCTCCATCCATTCACACCAAGCAGAAAGCTGCCGCCGCAGCATTCAAACGAACCAAGGACTTGTGCCGTTTTTTGCACCAGCATTTTGTCCGTGTAGCATCTCTCTCCGTCACCTCTCAAGCAATTTCAGAGGGCAAAGACGTGAATCCTTGCAATGATACCGTGGGTTTGGTTCATTGGGCCGGGGTTCTTAGGTCTTGCTTTAATCTGCCGCCTAATCTGCAATTTTCAGGAGTTGACAAAGTTCTCAGCTGGATGTCATGGTTTGAGGATCCGCAACAACCAGTGGTAGCACTGTCATGGTATGAAACATTGTGGTCATATCAGATGTTTTCTCAGACATGGGGCGTTACATCCACAAGCTGTCATAACACTTGGAAAGAGAGATCGAAACTGCATGAATATGATGCAATCAGTGCCTGCCGTGAGTGGCGGAACTATCTCACTCACCTCATTAAGCTCGCTGATGGTGCCTTTGTTTCACGACATCATCGACCATCCAATCCAAGGTTTCAAAGCTGGTCTATGGGCATTCAATGTTCAGTGTCAGTGCCAGCTCAGACATCTCTGACGGCTTGGCTCAAGGAGCAGTGTGGCGACAGACAACTCACTACTGTCAAAAACAGCATTGCCCTTTTGCCACCAGCTGCTGCTTCAGTTCAGGTGCCTGGAAAGGAAGAACGTTGTTTTGGTCTTCACCGATTCATGCGGCCGGTCGAGAGGTCATGAGTTTCTCACTTCATGCAAACCAAAGGTTCGCTATGCAGACCGCGGTTGCAGACTACAAAAAGGTCCGACAAAAAGGGTTTTGAAGACAGCTCAAATGTGAGATAAAGTAACAAACATGTGGATATTAACGGGATTTATGTGGTCATTTTTGAGATTCAACCAACAATAGGTGATATTCAACCTACTAATTGGTTGATATACTACTCAGACAATTTGAGTATTGATATAAATAGATTAAAATGTAAAAAGAGATTTATCAAGTGTTTGCTTGTCCTCCTCAATAAGATGATGGTCCACTCTTAGTTGACACTCAGATTTTAGGGCAGATTGAACCTACCAACCAGATGATATTTAGCAGAGGGACTTGTTGGCAACAGAAATGCGCACATTGCTATGGTTGAGCTAATGACTGTAGTCCTGCATGTCAACTTTGGGTTGTAAATCTTACAGACCTGAAGCGGTGGCTCAAAAATGATTAGGTACGCGAAGAGTTTAACTTCAATTTTTACGTAAACATTTGATTTGCTGATCTTCCAATGATCCCCAGTAACTGACGAGTTCACGTTTGAGTTGCTCAATATACATCCGCATGAGTCCAAGTTTTCTACCCCCGAGGATGTGCGAAAATAGCACGGTTTGTCAGTTTTGCGCAACTCCCTTTTTGAATACAAACTGGAATCTGTCAAGAAAGATGTATTTTTCCCGAGCGGAAATGCCATTTTGTTTTGTTTCGCTCATTGAATTTATGAAATTTGGAGGGTTCAATACTGGGTCAAGATCTTGAACATGGAGCGCTGGCCTGGCATTGGGCAAACAAACCAATGATTCTGTACTCTATTGAATCTACTGCCCAAGCAACCGGAATTTGTCTCCTCTTCGGTTTCGGCCCATTTTGCTATGAGATGGACCAACAACGCCTACATTCTTCATGGTCTTGGGGTCCAACAGATTTCACTTTCTGCCGTGCTTTTGAAACGGTTAGCGTTAGCTGGTGATGCCCAGGAGGATGATGACGATGAAGAGGACATTGTGTGATGGTGACGCCATGAGGTCGGTTGGAGAAACAACTTGTTCTGCAAATATGTTTCAAAACGGTGTGCTATCCAAAAACTCGCTGGATTTTCCGCACGAAATCTTTGCTCCATGATTTTTCTCATGATTTTCCAGAGTAAAAGGCGGTTTTCACTCGGATCTCCCTTTGAAATAATTTGGTGCATCCACCCAGCAGGACCCAGCGGATGAGGCCTATGCAAAGGAGGCGTGACCGGTAACGATGGAAGAATCTACTAGGTGGGCCCCCTTTAGAAGTTGGCGAACATGTTTACGGAAAACTCCAATAAGTCTGCTTTACGGAGGAGATATCGAACTAGTCATTGGGTTTCAGAAGCTAACTTAATAACTGGGGGGGCACCAGCTTACAGGGATAAGACAGAAAGCCTATCTAGGGATTTCTAGGGATGTGGCAATGATGGGGACATCCGTGGATATGATGGGTTATGGAAGAGCCTCTGCTACTAATATGGAAAATGGTCATGGACATATGGTGGTTTCCTAAAATGGGGGTACCCCCAAATCATCCATTTTGATAGGATTTTCCATTATAAACCATCCATTTTTGGGTACCTCTATTTAAGGAAACCCCCATATTAGGCAAATGTGGTTTCCTTAGCTACGTTTAATTTCCAGATAGTATGATTGAAACGCACCCCGTTCATTGGAAAATGTCACGGTGCCAGACTGCCAATTTGCAGTTGAGGCTGGATGCTTTGATTGTAATCAAAAAAGGGTAGCTGGAAAATCCTTCAATTTATAAAGGAATTGTTTCCAGCATTTCCCAGCTTGTGTATAGGGATCGATTATTGTATTTCCATATATTTCCATGAATTTCCCATTGCAATGTTTGATTACTGAAGGGGACAAGTCATTCACTTTTGTTTTCGGTGATGTGTCAGGATGTCTTAGGTTGATTTCTTTTTAATGGGGCAGTAGCCACAGATAGCCACAGTGAAATCAGATTCAGGAGTTCCAGATTGTTTCTTTTCAAATGTGAAGATGATCCCCAATTTTACTCCCATATGTTCAGAGGTTCAGGCACTAACTAGAGACACCTGTGGTCCTTTTCAGCTCAGCAAAGATGGAGGACACCACACTGCGATTGATCCCTTAAGGATGTGTTTAAAGCTACGTAACATGGTGTGATTTCGGGGTCAGTGGCGAGGACACCATAGCGGATCAAGGGGTAAACCAACAAAGATATGGAAAATCCCTGATGTCCTTAGGAAAATGAGTTACTTTCATAGTGGGTTTTCTATGCAACCGTTTACAGGAGGCAATATGCCCATGTCGAGTCTCTGGGCCAGGTCTTTCAGCATGACGTGGTGCGGATGGATGAAGGCCATCGGAGAGATGTTCATGTCTGAAAATGGGCCAGCGATGGGCCAACGCCACCCAGGTCAGTTCCTTCTTACCGGATCAAACCTAGCAACAAATCATATCGTGGACGATCTTCCCCTGGAATATCCGGATGTTCGTTGTCACAGCCAAACGGCGATGGAGATTTTGCATGAACTGGCAAAATAACGGGTTTTAAAGGAGTTCCTTAGCACTGTTTTTGGTGCTTTCACTACTGCCGTACTGGAAACCTCTACTGTTTGTGCACTGTTTGATAAAGAACATAAAAAACTTGGAAAAGTAGTTTCTGGAATACAGTAAAAGATAGTAGCAGAATAATGGATGAAGCCATGGAAAAAGCGCTTGGTGCGCTGGTGGTTTCTGTCCTCATGATCTGTGATATGGGTGGCGTAGCCGCGGCTTGCACTATTTATCATGATTCCCAAAAATTCAGCCGATGACTTACTGGTGCTTAGTAGGGAATGGGGGAATGGGATGATTATTAATGGTTACTATAGGTCATTCCCCCATTCCCTACTAAGCACCAGTAAGGCTAAACCATGCTAAACCCCATGACCTAGAAAAATAAATAGATCCTATGCACTAAACCACCGGCTCCTTCGTATGTGTATGGCTACAGCTTTCAACAGCCTGGGCCTGCTTGCTTCAGCATCACGAAGGAATGTTTTTGTTGCACCTCCACGGTAGACCCTAGTTTGCAGCCATAAACCCAAATGCCCATCTAGGTACCTTACATAGCACGAAAACATAGACCTAACATATCTCCGAAACATGTTATCTATATAGACAATATATTTAGATACTGTACCTCCAATTTGGACATGTGTCAGTAATGAATGTCCTCTCACCAAATGTTGTAACCATCAACCAGCCAAACATCTTTTGCTGCCTTTCCGCTTAGCCTGAAAACTGCCATGGCTACTCTCCGCGTGCTGCTGACTGTGGTCGCTTTGGTATTTTGGATGCTAATGTGGCAGTGGAGAGGGAAGGAATTGCAACATTTGGATGTAACCCAATCTGACTTAAATGTTGGTTTGCACTTTTTTCGGTAGTAAGTTATTTCTCTACTTGCTTGGTCTTTCTTGGCCTTTTTATACCCCTGCCGCCTTTGTCCCAAGTGGATTTGGCATCTAGTTGGGTGTGTATTTGCTGTGGCCAACCCATGGCGCCAATTTACATAAACCGTGTAGATCCGTGTGGTATGTAGATGTATGTATTATGTAACTATTGACCATGTACAAACTCTGCGATGCAAGTCAAACTGAGGCTTAAAGCTTTCAGAGTCCACCAAGTTGAACATGTCCACCTCAACAGATCATGGTTGGCTTTGGTTTCGATCATGTTTTTGCATCCCAAGTGATGAACATAGGATGAAGGTGTGGTGATTTCTCCTTGGGATTTCGTCATCTCAAGGGAGAAATCACCAAGAAAACGATTTTCGATGGCCTCAACGGCCAGCCTTCACGGCCAGCCTCAAACCAGGTTCAGAGCCATGCGTCGTGGCAAAGCTTACAAGAAGGATTGACGGCCTGGGAAGCCTTTGGTTTCGACACCGGCTTTTCCTATGCGGATTCTTGGCATCGGATGTGGTGAGAAGCGTAGACACCGCCACCTGCAACGGCCCATTGAGGTGAATCTCAGTGCCAAACCCCACTGGTCAGCAACTACAGCCCCCTGACCCTATCATCTCGAATTGTTTTTTGTTGAAATCATACTAGAATATACTAGAATAGTATGTTCACGGCAATTCCCAAGCACGCTATGGCTGAGAATGATTGCAGACCCCGAAGCACGTTGTGTGGTTGCAGACTTTCCGATACAACATTTGACATATTTTACACACCGGACATTGCCACTTTGTGTGATTTGATGTGATTTGACATGTTTGTTTACCAGATTTATCCAGATTTCTTTTGAGAATCCAGATCGCTCTCGTGTCGACTCAGTCGCCTATTGAGGTCACAAGTGAAAATCGCAGCTTATTTCAATATCCCGCCTCCCATGACGCTCCAGCCACGCTCGCCTGGACTGATGGTGTTGTGGAGATTTTCATTGCTGGGGCAAAGAGCCACCTGGCAGAACTGCTGTGAATGTGTTGTGTCGTTCACTCGTGGCGAATGTATATGGGTCACCAAAAAAAATCTGTGGTCAATATTGATGCGCTACAGTCGACTTACCAATAATTGGGGATATAAAACCAACAGAAAGGCCGATGTCATGTACAGGTGCATCCTAGGAGTCGGTATGTGGGTCGAAAAAAGAAACACCAATAACCCTCTTATCCATGAATTTTGCCCAGCTTACATCAATGGTATATGTTGATTTCTTACAAACAAATGTTGTAATCCACTTCCGATTCCTGGATGCGCATCAAAATATGTATTCCTGTTACCTGGGTTAGTTTTCAGTTTGAGCACCCAAGTAGTAGCAGCTGGCATGGCTGCAACTACTGTTTTCTGGCCAAATTAGGAGGTAGATACCCCAGCCACATCAATGATTTGGAACATCAATAAGACTGTTTGATACAGTGTGTTACTGCCAGAATGGCTGCTTTCCTTGATAAACAAAACTGGACAATGGATCCCAGGCCAAAACTTACAGTCAAGTTGACCCTGGAATTCACAGATTTCGTGATTGTTTTTTGGTATTGTACCTGGGTTTGTTTGAGGTGACATTGTATTTCCCAAGGGAAAATCCGCCAGTTTTGGGAATATGTGCGGATCTTTTTTTTGGGGGGACCCCTTACATAAGTAAATCCAAGTGTACCATTCCTCTTTGAGTGTGTTGTGTGTTTGACTTCCTGTTGAAACAGGCCTGAGAGTCAGATCTTGCTGCCCGTAGCTGAAGCCACCACTGGTTCATACTAATTCATACTAATTCGCCATTAGGATCAAAGCTAGTAACTGTCAAACTTAAGTCTAAGCATTTGAGCAGATTTTCAGCCAGCTAATTATGTATGAATGCGCTGTAACCTTAGATATTACGACAGTGCATCACAGCGCGTAACCCCTCGAAAGGCTTCATCCAGCTAAAATCTAGTCAAATTGTTTTTACATCCATACATATACTAGTAGACCGTTTCTTGAACCGAGGAATCTCATATGGGCTTGTCTGAAAATAGGGTATAGACGCCGGAAAACGGTTACGGTTTTCCATTGGTGTTCTTTCATTTCCCAGCATTTTCCACAGTCTTACACTCTGGTAATTTTCTGCTTAGCTATGGAACATGGATGAAAAGAGGCCATTTAGTTCGATGAGTTACCGTCTACCGTTCTTAAAACGGAATATTTTCCAGTTCGCAAACTGTGAGAACTTACCAGGTACATCAAATTCTATTGCCTATGTTGGATGGTAACACTTGATGGTAATCGCACTCTTACAACAATATTCCATGATATCCCTATGAATCTCCAATTAATCCCTTCCCCCTAACACTAAACCCCCCCCCTAATACTAAACACCTCGGAGATGGACCCTAGTTTTTAATCTTGTTGGTGTCACCGCAGGTGACCTGCTGCGCAACGTCACGGTGCCCGTGGTCATGGCCATTTTGAAAGGGAAGGAGCGGTTTTTTGAAAAACTGAGCCATGAAAGTTATAGCAGTTATAGCTTGGTTGATTGATTAAGAACTGTTGGGACTTGGAGGACTTATATAGTGTGTATATATATATATAACTATATAGATATATACATATCAGTTCAGTTACTGCGGATTATGATAACACATAGTAGGGAAACCGATCAACCAACTAGTATTTCAGGAGATGGGATAGTTTTGTTTTGGCTTAGCTGAAATGGAAGATGAAGCAACTAGGGAAACCCATGAGTTATCTATGTTGATATCCTTGAAATACCATATGTGCTTCATTATAACCATGGATTGATTGACCAATGATCCATTCCCCGAGCTATACGCTAATGAACGACATAGCTATGGAAAGCCACCATTTTTAAACTGTAACTATACAAATGTATGTATTCTACCCTCACGGCCCACGGCTTTCATAGCTAAGTTAGATTACCGGAGAGTTGGAACACATGGGCTTGGAAATGTTTGGAATACGATTTTGACTCTTGGAAACGACATCATTTTCTTGGGTTACAAAATTTGATTTCAAAAGCCACATACTGTGGATGGTTAAGAACTCCTGTACCACCAAAAGGATGGTTGAAACCATTTGAATCCCGATGAACAATGGGATGTTCACCACATCCCTCAAGCGCAGTATGTGGCTTTTGAAATCTCCATCTTTATGTCAAAACGGCAACATGCAGGATCCAAGCCTGACCACTGGAGAGAAAAGTGTGAGCCGTGATGAATTCTTAGCGCAAGGAGGCGAGCCGCCGTGCTGCTTGGGGGTCGAGCGTCGGGCTGGTTCTGAAGTCACCGGATCGAAGTGGTTCGGAACGAAGATCTGAGGAATGTGCTATGATTTAAAACTCATAGGAACTGAAGAATTCAAAAAATGAACTATAAAAAGTTGACATATTGTTTGGGAATGATATATTTCAAACTAAGAGGAACTAAAGATTTGAATCCTGACCAAGATAAGATGGGTCTGAAAATTGGGTATACGTCCCCTGTGGTTTTTTTTCATGGCATAATCCATTGGAATCCCTTGGAGTCCCCTGGAATTGGTATGGCGCTAACCATGGATGTCCCCTCCTACTCTTGGCGTCCCATGTATTTCAACACCATGAATAGAGTACAGCTCCCTTCCCCCAATAAACAGCTGCTGGCAACCATGGTAGATGTAGTGGATGAAACCACATATATTACCATACAATGGGGGTGTAACCAATTTTAGCGGAATTGGATTACACCAAAAAAGGTTGAATATACCCCCAAACAATAATTTTCATGGGGAAATTGGATGATTTGGGCTTTTTATCCACAATTGTCTCACAAACCCAGCTTTCCTCCCCTGTTCTTTGTCAAAAAAACAGGTCCCAAAAATCGTCCCCAGATCATCCTAAGAGGTGGTTCCCCCCAGCTATACTTGCTGGTTGATAAACCCCACTAGTTCGATATATCTTTCATAAACCATAGTGAAATGTGAGCTATGTGGCCCCCAACTTAGCGCGCAAAAAAAATCTCATGAATTCCGACGAAATCTTCATGAGATCGCCATTTTTCTTGCTACAATCCCAGTAAATCGTCCCTTCTCCCACAGGGTTCCCAGGGTTCCCGGTGGGTTTCCAGGTGGCATGACGCTCCCAGCACTGCTAGCTGCCCGTGGAGTGGACACTCCGTCAACGTCGCGAGGATGGCCGTGGATTCGGCAAGCGCTGGACCTTTGGGCGGCTATGGGATGGGACAAGAGCTTCACCTTCAACGTGGGTGCCTGGGATTTGAGGAAAATATAGTCAAATGATGTGGGTCCCCAAGGGGATGAAAAACATGACATGGATTAATAATGATTAATAGATACAGAAGATGACATGATTAGACATCATTATAAATGATTGGAAATGATTGTACATGATTCTGAAAAGAGTTTGAACCATTGCAATCAGTATACATGATTATAATGATCATTATAAAATGATATACATCATCATCGTAACTTACAATGATTATACTGATTATACATGGTTATGTCTAAAATTGATGATGAATGGGTGCAAACCGCAGCTTACAACTGCCCCACCTTATATGAGGCACTCGGAATGGAAGCGTCTTCAGCTACACCAAAGGCCCCAGGGTTTCACCGTGGGGACGACTGGGGACAGCGGAACTGAACTGGCACCATATGGGTACAGCGTGGCTCAAAAATCGTTTCTACCAGAAAAGATAATAGGTTTTGACCCATAGAACCGCCCCAGTTGGAAGAGTGTGAAGTCAACTCCCGATGCAGAAAAGGTCATAGTAAACTTCCAGGAACTTGCAACCCCCAAAAAAGATGTTTACAAGCAATGTATCACAGTTTCAGTCGGATTTTACTGTTTTTGTATATCTAGGAATCTAGGTTTTGCCAGTTGCGAGACTCACTGCATCGGTTCCTGACCGCGGTTTCGAAGTTCTCGATGATCCTCCATATTGCAACTCTTCCGAGCGAAGCAGCTCAACTGCTGATGTTGCAGGAACGATCCGAAAATTTGGAGTGTTTCTTTCATTGGATTGGTTTAAGGGAAAATTGAAACCGGAAACCTCGATATTAGGTAAAAACCATGGTTTCCGGTAATTTTTCCCATTAACCAATCCATTGATTCTTGATGTATTCATTTATCGAACGACCTCTGGAAGCTAGTTTAATGTTCTTCATCGTCCATCCTTTCTGGTATGATCGAACTGTTCGTGTATGCGATTGGTGGAAACCAAAAACCAGACATATGGTATTGAAATGTATTGAAGTGTCAGGTTATTGCAGGTGAAATTTTACTTGCAGGATATTTAACAACATGACTTTACACTATTTATATATATAGTTTCACAATAAATAGTGTTTCTCCATGCATCAACCATTTGAGGGGTATTCTAAATCATCCAAGTAGGGTTCACTTCAATACGGTTAATTGCAACCCCCTAGAAAACTTGGGAACTTGGAAAATATGTGGGAAACATGACCTATACCATCCTGGAAACACTTTTTCATCTTCTTTGGGGTTGGTATATTGATAATCACCCTACCAATAAACCACACATTGGGGACATGTTATGGCTTTTTGGATCCCACATTCGACAAGGACACGGGCCTGAGCGTATCACCCTCGTCCATCCATTTGTGCTTGGTGGTATTTCTGTGTAAACCTCCTATTTTCAGCTTCAAGGGTGGGAACGTCATGGTATTGCTCCCAAATACTTCATGAAAAGCGTCAAGCGCATTTTTCTGCAGTGTTAGAGATCCATTTCAGGGCTCCAGTATGGTGTACACTACATGGACCTGGTATTGATGAGGCGTCCCAGCAATATTAGGCTTGATAAGTAATTTGGTTGTTTTGCTATCTCTAGAGGAATATCATGGAATATCCTATCCTGTCAAAGCATATTCACAAATAGCCCCATATATGGAGGACATGTGATGTCTAAGGTTACGAGGTGGTGCCCCCGTTATGTTTGTTGCTTTCGATTCACCCCATTCACCACTTCGATATATCCATCATAAACCCAACTGTTGTTGGAGTTTCAGCAACTTTGCGAATTCGTCAAGTTTTCCCCCACGTTGTAGCCATGAATATATCATCCCAACTAGCTTAACCATATCCCATCCCGACAGGTTCCACCGACATGAACAAGCGTTTGCCTGGTGCTAGCCTTTCGAAGTGGCCAGCAACCCTGACGATCGCAGGTTTGGTGGCAGACGGAAGCTTGGCGAATTTGACCTGGCAACGGAACATCCACCATTCATAGATGAATCTCCCAGTTAAACCTCCATTTGTAGAGGGGTTTCCCTTGCCATGTTTGATTACGGGTATCTCAAGAGGATTTCTTTGTGTCAGATTATGTTCCAATAGATTTGTTTGCCTAGATGACCGGATGATTTTGGGGTAAATGGCAGTGCTTGGAATGTACAATATACTGTACATGGATATCGTGAATGGATGATCTGGGATACGACATGAAAAGACTATCTATCGTGCACGCACTGTTGTTGGGAATCTGATCACATTTCCCTCCCCTTCATTCGCATGATGATCCAAATGGTAAGTTTGTTGCAGGGCTTCGACAGTGACAGTCTTGTCACACCATGGTGAATCGGAAGTCACGGGTTCACTCGTGGCAGAATGCGGCGTACCATGTCTGAGCTATCCACACGCTCCATGTTACTGATACATTTACTCACATGACTGAGTCTTTTTACAAGGTACAAGCTGGGTATAGACCTTCCAGCATGGAGAATTCCTGGACAGGTACCATGTCTTTCGATGACAAAGCCAACAAATATCTGGACTGGTGGTCCAAAGATCCCAACGATCCGCGAAGCAACATCACCTTGCGCCACCTTCTGACCTTCCAATCAGGCGAGAGTCGTTGGGGCAACCCGCTGGCTGGGAGGAGTTTCAGATTGTGGGTCATACCCAGACATATCTATGGGTCTGTCTCAAAATAGTGTACCCCTTCCATCCAGAAGCTTCAGAGTGACTACTGACTACTGTAACAATCTTGAACAAATGCTGAGAAAAAGATATTTTCATAACTTTGAGCCGTAAATGACTGAAAGAATTCGATGTCTTCCAAGGTGCTGCTTCGACTGAGTTGTTGTTTTCAGTGGTTCAAAATGATCAAATTCACTGGGTCATCAATTTACTGTGCTGGTGAGACAGCGGGCACCGCATACTCCAGATATGTTCAGGTAAAAAGGGCCGGAAATTGCTCTAAATCATCCCATTGATCGATAGGTTTGTTGTAGTTGACCTTTTTCTTGAAGTCTTTTTTTCTTCATTCTGGTCTCAGCCTCAAAAAAAAAGCACACCTATCACATTGTTATATGTGCAATGATCAAAAGACGCTATGAAAGGTTTCAATTAGGATCCGCCGTCACTACTCAAAATATGTGATTTACTGTGTGTAGCGATAGGGGGCCTTGTGAAGCGATACCTCTTTTTAATTGTTGTTTATGATTGAACCTTCCATTGTAATCCGTTCCCCCTAATACTAAACCCCCCCCCCTAATAGTAAACACCTCGGGTAGTTTTTAGTATTAGGGGGGTATTTATTATTAGGGGGACCCCTAANTTCCCCCTAATACTAAACCCCCCCCCCTAATAGTAAACACCTCGGGTAGTTTTTAGTATTAGGGGGGTATTTATTATTAGGGGGACCCCTAATAGTAAGCGCCAGACCTTAATATTAAAAACTATTTTTCTCGATTTCAAAATCAATTAAATTTCAATTTAAAACGCAATTTAAAACTACTTGGATTCAGGGGACTCTAATACTAAGCACCCCGGGGTGAACTAGTTTTTAGTATTAGGGGGTAGAACCCACAAATGGTAGGTTTATGTTTAAATTGTTTTTTAAAGGGGATCAATTAAAAGTCAAATTGGCCAACCACAAATTTTCCAAAATTGGAGATGGACCCTAGTTTTTAGTATTTGGGGGACGTTTAGTAATAGGGGGAAGGGATTAGCCATTTCTGGTTAAAAAAGACCTGCCCACCAAAGCCATTTCCCAGAAATGGAACTGTAACTGGCACCCCTTGCAAGAATCTACCATAGGCATACCCCTGAGATAAAATATTTTCCAGGTCTCTGTAGCGATGCCCACAGCGATGCCCCTCGATACCCGAAGCGATACCCAAAATCCACCTAACTAGGCAGTCCCCTGTATCATCACATCAAACATCTTCATGGAAGTCATATATACAATTCAATTTGCGTTTGTTTTTTTCATTTTCCTGCTTTCGCTTTCCTCTTCCCCTCTTCCTCTCTTCTTCCTTTTCCTCTCTTCCTTTTCCTCTCTTCCCTTTCCTCTTCCCCTCTTCTTCCTCTCTTCTTCCCTTTCCTCCCTTCCCTTTCCTCTTCCCCTCCTCTTCCTCTCTTCTTCCTTTTCCTCTCTTCCCTTTCCTCTCTTCCCTGTTCTTTTCCTTCCCTGCTCCTCTCTTCTTCCCTTTCCTCTTTTCCGTTTCTTCTCTTCCTTTCCTCTCTTTCCACAGCTCGTACCTGCCTTTGCCAATCTCACTTCAACAGTCAATGCGCAAAACGGTGCTGAGACTGTGTGTAGCGATAGGGGGCCTTATGAAGCGATGCCATGACCTCACCANCACTTCAACAGTCAATGCGCAAAACGGTGCTGAGACTGTGTGTAGCGATAGGGGGCCTTATGAAGCGATGCCATGACCTCACCACATGAATTGAGTTTTCACCTTCGCACATATATTATACCCCATTGCAAATTATATCCCATTGTATCCCAATATATCCCCGTGAATGTCCCTCTAAAATACCAAACTGTTTGACCCGGTGAAACCACCATGTTCAGACCATGACACCATCGGCACCGCCTTGCACTGCGCGAAGGCTACACCTCAGATCCACGGGTGCTGTGTCAGTACAATCCCTTCGCGAACTTCTTGAAGTGCGCTGCTTGGCTCTGCAGATTGGCTCGAACAGGGGGCAGGCCCCGGTAGTTGGGCAGTGTTGGCGGGGATGTGTCATAGAATCATCTACCCTCTGGTGAACTAACATAGCTATTGAAAATGGCCATTTATAGTGGATTTTCCCATTCAAAAATGGTGATGTTCCATAGTTATGTTAGTTTACCAGAGGGTATATGGGAAGCATCAAAGATTTGGGGATAGGTGGGGCATTGATAAAATGATGGTTGGTTGATGATTAGTCCGGAGGCGATACGAGCCAATGCATTGGGGATTATCATGGTCCATGAACTGGGAATCCTGTTCTTTACCAACCAGCATTACCCTCTGGTGAACTAACATAGCTACTGAAAATGGCCATTTATAGTGGATTTTCCCATAAAAAATGGTGATTTTATATAGCTATGTTAGTTTACCAGAGGGTATGGGAGAACATTATCTCAGGAAATTCATTAAGGTGAACCGTTGGTGATTTCACCATATTCAGTGTTTGCAAGGTAATTCGCCAAGATTTGCCATGTTTTTTTTGGGTTTCAATGATACAAATTGATCAAAACAGCGTCTAGTTTGAGGGTAAACACCACATTTTCCAGTGAGAGATAGCCGCCTTTTGAGCCGCTCAGGAGATGCTGAGGAGATGGCACGGACGTATAAAATCGGGTAGCGGTAGCATCTCATCTAGGGGCTAGGGTTGTAAGCAGCAGATAGCAGCAGGAATGAGGATATGATCAACAATACATAGATCAAGTATTTGGACACATGCTGTTTGAGAGTTGATCTCCCATTGAACACGGGGTTTCCTGTAGCAATGTTAGATTTTTAGAGGGTAGATGGAAAAATCCACAATCATAGGGCAATTGAAAATGATTGGGATACTCAATTGTGCCTCGGCACAGATAGTGTGAAAATCAATATCATGGATATGCCAGGATATAACTATGGTGGTGCTTTTTGGTTGTTAGTTACTGTTAGTTGGTTCATTATGATCTAACTATGCTTCCTATGACCAGAAAGCCAACAGTTGGATCAGTTGGCCATAGTTATAACATAGTTATAACATAGCTATAACGACAACCCAACTTCGCATTCAGAAACTCGGGCACCTCTTCGGTCCTGGTGAACACCCCCTTTCCCTTTCCATCACTTGTTTGGGCATTGGCATTTGGACCGAGGCTGAGACCTTGTACAAATCTGCCAAGCTCTCATCTCCCCCAGGAGCCGGGGACGACGAGCGCAGCGAGGGTGATGCCATGGCTTTAAGTGAGGATCTCTTGGAATGTCGGTAGATTCGCCTTTCAACTACTAGGAACTTTTGATGCTGGTGAGTTCGGGGGAATCAACCCATCAACCCCAACAAGAAAACAATGGTATACACCAGTTTTAGTTCGTGGATATTGGTGGGTTTAATTGTCATTCATGTGAAAAATCCTATTTGGGGATCATGATCCCAGCAAATGAATTTTTGTTTCGTGGCTTGAAACATGATGAAACCACCAGAATTTCAGATATGGCTTTGTCTGAAGATCGGGTACCCCTAAATCCACTGGTTTATCATCATTTTCCGCACTATCACTAAATAGCCATTTGTGAGTATAGTTGTCGGACAAATCCACATCGATTATTGGATCATACACCCATCATATTCCCATTTAACAAATAATCGTTGAAAAATGTGTTGGTTTTAAAGCCCCAGTCAGCCAACACGCTTCCAGATGCACCACATAACGATTGGTGCTTGGAAATCTCCCCGGAGCCATAGCGTTCAGGATCTCCTAGCGGCCACTGGGCTGATGACACCGTTGCGGGTAAATCCATGAATTTCCTTTGATCATCCCATTTCATCTCAATATACATATAGATAAACCACCATTGAAGCACCATGAAACCACCGCTAAACCACCACCAAACATCAAAACCATCATAAAACTATATAAAACTCATAAAACGACCATGATACCACCGTTAAACCACCATACAACCACCTCAAATGGCGTCCAGGAGAGACCTGGTCCTACATTTCCATCCATCTCCAACTGGCCGCTGCCATGGCAGTGAGCGCTTCTAACCTAGCGCCGGACGTGATCTTCCAGCGATATCTCTACCAACCCTTAGGCGATGGGGGAAGGATCTGAGATTTTTTCAGGAAAGGAACACGAAATGTTGCATTGCTTGATATGTATGTCTAGATATGTATACAGTAGTCTATAGCCATATGTGATCATACATGCATATATATGACACCTCATGTTCATTCTTTCACTCGGCTGCAGCTTCTACGGCTCTCAGATGAGTCAGGCTTTAGCCACTGGGGTTTCCACAGGGACTTCACTGGCTTTGCTTTGGAAAGTGCTAGAGGGCTCTGCGCTGAATCCACCTTTGGCCCTCTGCCCAGCTCGATTGTGGTNCCACTGGCCCAGCCTGCTCATAGGCCTCCTGCTGGGACTACTCTTTGGCCCTGTGATTGAGGCGGTGATCGGGCTTCGCATCTACTTGTACCAGGTGGCTATCAGGCGTTTGGTGGGCGCCCTTCAGCCGCCTCATCAAGTGAGGCCTTTGCACCGCCTGGCTTAGGCGGCATTGTATGGATTCCCGGATTTCTGACCTTGAGTTGGACGGGCTTGAGGAGCCCGTTGGGGAAGAAGCTGAGGCTGCTTCCCATCCTTTTGTGGTGTTGGACGACGGCACCGCTGAGTACCACTACGATCTATGGAGGTTTTGCACACCTCTGGGAGTCTTAATTCAGTGCATTTTGGTCAGTCCGCTGGCNCGATCTATGGAGGTTTTGCACACCTCTGGGAGTCTTAATTCAGTGCATTTTGGTCAGTCCGCTGGCGGATGGTCGCTACTTGGCTGTCTTCCCGCACAGTGCATGGCATCGGCAGACTTCGAAGCGGAGCCTGCCGCCTATCCTCAGCAAGCCTTTGCTGGTGGAAGTCATTGTTGCCCACATCTCCGCTCGAGAGGAG
>BGPT01003056.1:15039-45954 GCA_003297045.1 Symbiodinium sp. clade C Y103 | reverse complement strand
TGCCACCCAGGACATTGCAGCCCACCGTGAAGATCAGCAGGAAGGTTCCCACAAACTCCGCGGTGCACTTCGCAGGAAGGCTTGGCTCGGACATTCTGATAGCCTCAGCTGTGTCTGCTGCTCTGCGACTCTGGGCTTCATGCTTTCTATCTTTTCCATGTCCAAAGTCCCAATGTGTCCCAATCCTGCTCCATGATAGTCCCGCCGTCTAAGACTGCCTAGAATGGTGCAATTGTCCTGGATGTCAGGCGATGTCAAGATATGTCAAGAGATGTCAAGAGATGTTAGGAGTCAGCAGTCAAGAGGTCCCTCCTGACTGAGACTTGAACGCACAATGTCGCGGGTCTTCAATGAAGGCAGATGGGCCGTGAGGGGCTCGAAATGGCTACGTCGTACAAACAAGTCACGTCCCTTGCTCTCAAGTTTCAGCACAAGCAAAGGTCAATTCCTCTTCAGGCCATTTGCTACTTGCTGACCTCAAAGAAGGGGCCTTGCAATTCTAGCTTGCCAGAATCAATTCTGAACATGTCTTCAATCTGAGTTCATATCTTGTCCTATTTTGCACTCTGTTGCATCTCAAACCCAACTTCCACCATCAGCTGCATTGAACGCCTTTTGCGCCTGTACACTTTGTGAAACGAATGGTGTTGCTGACGGATCTTGAGGGTAAACTGGTAGACTGAATGCATAGTTCACTCTCAAACCTGGCTTTTGACACTCTTCTAGTCTGATCCTGGCGTTCAATGATCGTTGACCATCTCTGATTCGCTGTATTTGCTACTGGTGAAACCATCAGGGCTCAAAATCAAACAGCCCATGCCTTGCCACGCATGGTTTGAGGCTGTGGAGGGCGGGCACCAATGAAAGCAGTGAAGCTCAAACAAAGGTCTGAACATGGAACGGGTGCCTCCAAGTGGCTAGTTCTCACAAGCTCATGTATACTTTGCCAAGATTGTTCGATAATGCCATGCTTGCAAGATTCCTGCTGCAGTCTGGTCTCTGATGTAAAATCAAACCCACAAGCGAGGGATGAAGGGCCAAATTCTTGCTCAGGCACCTCATGCTCTGGCCATCACCGACTTGGTGACGCCACCTCATCTTGCAACAAATCCAACAGATTCTGGAAACCCTGAAATCCTCCATTGCCGGCCCTTGGTCTACATCTGAGCTTCATGCACGGCTTCTTGTGGGAAGAGAATTCAGCTTCTCATACATCTCAGGCCTCGCAGCAGTGGCTGCTCAAACAGGGCAGAATGAGAGACCTTCCGCCGACGACTATCGGGACATGTATGTTGTTGGCACCTCCATAAGCATCGCATGGATGCGTGTATGCAATTGCATCCAATATGCATCCATGGGTTCAAAAAGTAGGCATCATTGGCAGTGTGTTGACTGTTGCCAACTTCATTCGAAATGGATAAAGAGAGTGATGCAACCCAAACCATCAAAACTCCCTCATTGTATATAGAGTGTCAGTTCCTCTCACGCTTGTGACGTGAGGTAAAGGTCAAGCATAAGCTACATGAATATGTAGCCCATGCTTCATCACTCACCAAGAAGTGGGTATTGCTATTGGATGAACCCATTTCCATCCATTTCCAGTAAAGGCAGTTCTTCCAAGCCAACATGTTCAAAGTCCAGAGTACCAGTACATTCAGTACATGCGTCGTTTTTATGCACTCAGGTGACCATAATCAGTCGCTCAGGCACGTCCGGTCTTCAGGTCGTGTCACATACTTGGGGGGATCAAGCTCCTGAAGCAGCTAAAAGCCAAGGACACGAGTTGATTCTTTTCGATGCTTTTAGTGGTGAGAGTGAAGCTGATCTGCCCAACTTGAGTTGGGATAAATATGACAAGTCAAACGCAAATAACGATTGAGATCGATTGAGAATCAGGGACCAATGATTGACCAATGTGATCCTTTAAAGATTGGGGGAACATCCACCCTGTGGCCGGTGCCACCGTGCCCATCTGCCAACGGTCCTTGGTGATCTTCACCGGCGCCTCCCTCAACTGTTCTGGACCTCGTGTGGGAAGATCATTTGCTTCCTGTCCAGTGCTCCATTTCCATTGTAGAAACGACATGGTCAAACTGGTTCAAGCATCAGTCTGGTTTTCCCAATTTCCCAAGGCATCAAACGATGTCTCCATTGTAGCATCTCACTGTTCAAATTCTGCGAGGTCAGGGCTGCATGTACTGAGGAGAAATCGCAGCATGTGAGCATCTGGATCCTCCGGATGTTGGCTGGTAGCACTTTGTCTCTGGCTGCATGTTCTTAAACTCAGCATCTGTAGAAAGATCAAAAACCATTTAAAAGCCTACATATCTTGCCTGTTCAGAATCAGATTCTACAACATCGATGTACAAAGGAATTACTTCTGAGCATGGACGTCGAAGGCCTTAAGCATCTGCCCTGAAAGTTCAGAAGGATGTACGGAGTCGTTTAATAGTCATATTAATAGTCACCATTATATTATATTGATAAAGAACGAAAAAATAACCGAGAATATGTAAGAACATCGCAAGAGTCACCACAGTTGGAGGCCCAAGCCTCAAAGAAACAAACTTGAACACCGGCCTCAGGTTTGGTTGCCATGAGGTGATTCACCATCTGTGTGACCTCAAGAGAAATCAGGACATGTCAGACGGGGAAGCAGAGCTGCCAAGTGGCGTTTCAGAGAAGAGGCCACAAGAAATGTGTCATTGGTGACACTCGGAATGCTTATATGTTTTCTTTCGAAACCATTACATGTCTGTCAAAAGTGAAAGGAAATAAAGGTTTTTCCTGTGCTGGCAACTTTTGCTCAAATGGCCTTTGACTCAAGAATAGTACTCTTGTCCTCTCCCACTGACTCACGCCTGGGGACTTACCCTTTGCTGGGACTCACACAGTTCTCTCCAAGTCGTGTTGTGCTGCGTATCTTCCAAGACCCAAGGGATGGGTGCAAAGTTAGGTGTTGGGAGAAGGGCGGAATTACGCAAATGTACATATATTATGTATACAAATATATATGTACATATATATATATAGGATTATATAGGTATATAATGGTATATATATATATATGTATGCCTGGCTGGCTGGCTGCCTGGATACGTGTATATATATATATAATTATATGCATGATATATGTGTGTATGATGTGTATCTATGTGTACATGTATATTAGATACTGCTACATGTGCGGTCAGGATGTGTTCAGGCTCATGATTCTAATGCACTTGCCCACTGCAGCAGTACAACACCTGACACAAGCTACATCGCAAGCAAAGACTGTCAATAACATATCTGAGATACACAAAAGGTAGGTCTTGTGGGGTAGGTAATAGATGGCTAGATAGATGAGATCAGATGAGATAAGATAGATAAGCAGACAAATAGATACACATACACTATACCAATATGGCATTTATATGGCCATATCATATCTACAGCTTCGTGAGACCACGAGGCAGTGCACCTCTTCGCATCCTCCGCGGCTTTGGCAAATTTTCCGGACATCGCCTGTTTCGGAAAACCTCCACCACCCCTCTGGGACCTCTGGGCCCCTAATTAAAATGTTTTTCAAAAAGTTATCCATCGATCTGATGTGTTTAAAAAATGCTGCTCTATGCTGCTTTCATATCTCAAAACAGCTACGTGCCCGCAGGATATTGAACAACCACATTTCCCTCGCTACAAAACGCTAAAGTTTTAATGCGGAAATCCACAATGTTGCACTTCCCTGCGGAGGAAAAGCAATGGAGTCGTCACCTCAACCCGGACCAAGCCTCTGTAATGCCCAGTCCAAATGGAGTGGTGCTTGGAACCAAACAGCATCAATGAGGACATTCTGGAGCCATCGTTATGGTCGCTGTCTAGCAGCCTGGATACAGGTGCAAACTCTTGCTGCTCTGGAGAGAAGTCCGGAACACCTGGACGAAATAGCGAAACAACCTGTAACATTTCGACCACATCAAAACTGGTGATTCAACGTCAGCATCAACTTTTTCTGCAACAACCTGTCTGTGTGGATCCTGCAAGATCCGGTGAAACTTGTTGAACGCAACAAAATGCTGCTGTCTTTGGGAAAACAATACAAGGAATTCTCCTTGCATCTGGCTTTGATTTCAATTCGATTTCCTTATTTTGTTCGAATGTCTCTATCCCAAAATGTCGAGGCTTCCCCCCGCAAAGTGAAACACATCCTTCAGATTTACGACTCGCACACTAGGCAGGTGTCCGACCACCTCCGCTACGAGCTGATGACAGATGGAAACACCATGAAACACCACTCTTGGAATCACAGGAAGTCGTAGACTGGTAGACTAGACCTTCCTCGGAAAATTGATGGAGAGAAAAGGCACAGAAGATAAGGTGGTCCTGGTGAGGTTTTGAATGGAAGAGAAGGAGGATCAGGAAGAAAAAGGCAGCTGGTGTCACTGGCATTCACCGGGGCGATTTAAACTCACGACTTCTTGGTTTAGTCAAGTCCGTCCAGGGAGACAAGAATGACATTTCTTCAGATTTTGGGAAGATTTCCGCTGATGCTAGAGCAGAAGAGACATGAAGACATAGGACCATCATTCTGACTCTGGAGGTTGTCGCTGCTCGATCTGCGGATGATGCAGGATCTGTCGCGAAGAACAGAGTCTCCAGACCACAGTGAGACGTCAGGACCGTCTGGGGCAATCCAAGTTCTTTCCTCCTGCATTCGCCCTTGCAACAAACATTATCAACTCGGCCTGCTTAAGCTGGCGCCTCAAACGCAATGGTCGATCGCAACTTCCCACTAAATATACTAAGTATGATGGAAGCCCAAAAATGTGGTCTGGTATGGGTGCAAAGTGTCATGTTTCAGGGACGTAGTAACAAACAAGCCCAAACTTCTTGTTGCAGGAGACAGCTCTATAACACGGAGTGTCTATCTCTTTCCATTCCTGGATTAGTTGCACAGCAGGGCTGCAGGAGGGATATTCAAAAAGATCTCTTCTTTGGGACAAGATGTCCCAGGAATGTCTCTGACGCCGGAGGAAGATCGCTGGGGACCTCTACCTCCAGCCTTTCTCCTTGCGAACGTACCCAGTTTGTCTTTGTTGTCCTTTCCATATTGGGAACGGCTCGAAGAGTAGAGGTCACAGGATCCACCTCCACACTTGAAATTTGCCGTAAAAAACTTGGAAGTAAACTGTAAAGGAGTCGGCCGCAACCAACCAAGTCAAACAAAATTGAAGTAATGAAGCTACCAAAAGTGTGTCAGGTGTGCCAAATAGGGGTGTATTTGGGTGAGGGAGCAAGCTGTTTTCCAACAACACCACGAAATGAGCTCATCCTGCGCGAGCGTTTCAGCCTGCCGCCGACACTGTTCAAGCAGCGTAAACTGGGCTCGCAATTGGAAGAGGCGCAATTGCCCCTCGAACGCAACAGTTCATCCAGAATAGATAAGAAACTACATGAAACATGAGAACCCCCTGTGGGTAGTGTGGATTTGTGGTATTTCGCACCGAGCCGGTGCATGCTTCTTCAGGCTCATCTAGAAGCCTGAACTAGGATGTCGAACAAAGAACAAGCAAAAAAAACCTTTACTAAAATCAGCAACCAAAGAAAATAACTTTTGAGAAGCCGCGTCCGAAGATAGGAACAGCCCCGTTGCGCATCAGCATCTACTGAACATGGCGCAAAGGCAAGGGCAGCCCATTCCTCGCATTTTGCCTGCACCTTGGAATCAAATCACCAAGCAGCAAGTGCCAAATGTCACCAGTTTTTCAAGCGCTGCTTATTGATATCCCTCGTGGACATGGATGGAATACTCATTGGATTGGGGAATTACATCTGAATAAATTACCCGAGACAGCGGTTTCAAAGCATTGTTAGTGCTGTCCCTCCAACAACCATTCAACTGCTGAGCCACAAGCTACAACCACGAGACTGGTCTTCAAGGGGACTGCCCTTCACTCTTAATCACTGGCCAGCGCAAGACCACCTAGGCCAAGGGCCTGCTACAACCTCCCGCCCATTCTGATCAAATAGTGACAAGGGACCGCATGACTCGGCCCTGAAATGGTTTTTCACCAGGTGGGAACAGCTGGCCAAATGGTAGGAAGGCGTCCTTCAGCAGGTCAAAATCGGTGCTGTGGCATTTCTACCACTGTCGCAAGCATCAATCATCCGTCATAGATCACTTCTGAATACGACTTGACAATTGTCCTTACCATCAACAAGGGTCTATAGGAGTGGTATCCGCATCAACATCGATCAAGAATCATGCATCATCATGCCACATTCGCCATTGACCACAGTTCTTGTCACCAATCGTCAGCATTGGTCCACAACTGAAACCATGAATCAATTGTAAAGAGATCCACACATGTGTATAACTCAGGCAATGTCTTAATCCAACAAATCTATCAATCAGTCTCTCTTTCTATCTGTCTGTCACTGTCTGTATGTCTATTTGTCTGTCTGTCTGTCTAGCTACTTACCTAGCTATGTAATGCTATGTAGCTATCTCTAGACTCCAGACATATTTGTGATTTGTGTTCATATGTACATATCATAATCTCATAGATGATCTCTTGCAGCTTTCCAAGGTTTTCGACGTATCTATCATTGAGGCGCACACCACCGGGTCCGATCGCATCGGAAGATCTGCATAGAAGAAGTTGTGCCGATGCCAAGTCCTGCATGGAACACCGCGACATATCATTCCATGTTTGCAGGCGACATTCTGAAATCCTGGTTAAAAAAATGATAAAATGTATTGGATCAAATCATTAATTCGGGGCCATATGGAGGGGCACAGTAGATCATATTGTGCTATTGCCAAATGATGCCCTGAAATCAAGGACCCCGGCCTCATCTTCTCGATGGGAAATGGTCCTTGAATGTTCCCGGCAGGGTCGATGTACCTGCTACCAGCTACCACCAGAAGTCCATCAAGTCCATTGCTTCAGCAGTTTGGACAATTTTCTGCTGGGCGCACTGCCACCCATTGTCCGGACATGGGGCCATCTTCATCTCCTTCTTTCCACCAGGATATCCACCTGGTCATGGATCTCGTTCATCCCATGTGTTGTCCACTATGGATGCCACCATATCTTGGAGATTCTCAGAGGAACTCAGAAAAGAAAGGATGAAGACCAACCTTCATGAGTTGCGCAATCTCACCCGAAGCGAAAGCTGCGCCTCACCTCTTTTAACGCGCCAAAGTATCATAGGCGCGTCCAGCAGTGAGACTTAAGACAGGCAGGACCTTTGCCAACCTGCCTGAAAAGAGAACAGGTTGACAGAACGAGACACACACTGTATCAACTTCCATTCTTTTTTGTCCCCCATGACTCGAGTCAACAGAGGTTGACATCGAGCCTGTTAGACCCTCAGCAATCGCTTTCATCCATCAGCTGTGACTGGCCAAACTCGGTGACCTGAACCTGCGGTGAAGGAGGTGCAAGGCAGATGCAGGAAAGGCGCTCCGCCTATTGGAGGTATACAACTTGCCAGGGAACTCAATGAGTGAACTACGGGATAACTTCATTCCAGTTTCTGTTGCATCATGAGTTACAGGACTATGGTACAGTCTCTTTGACCCGTCTGGCTCCCTCCATCAAATCGTATCAAAGTCACGAAGTCGAAGTTCCAACGGTTGGGAAGTCCAGTGTGTGGAAAGTCTGGCCAAAGCTCTGTACCTCCGGCATTGGAAAGCCTCCTCACAACTGTCCTGTTCGGGTCTACCTAGGGATGTAGCAATGTGACATCTTCGCAACAAATCTTGTGCTTTTGTTTAATTCAGGAAGGGCGATAGCAGTACTTGGTGAGACAGGAACCTCAACCCTGAAAATTGATGCTTGGATTAAAATGTCTTGGCAAGTTCAGCAAAGCTGTTTTCGGAGATTCCAGTGAATGATTTGAGTGGCATGAGGAAATGGAACGAGAGAACCAAAGGACCCTGAAGATGATAAGATGATAAATCAACACCGAAACATTATAACATAAATATACATATACAGTATATACATCTACATTCTACATGTACATCTACATCATATCTCGCTGTTGTGTTACGCGCCGCACCATTCTCCGAAGTCCACTGAAAAGGCGTCTGGCTCTGATGGCCTCAGAGGTAAAGGCCGCAAGCGACACTGCAGAGGCTCCACAAGGAGGTGTCGGAATCAAAGAAAAGACAATAGTATACAGACAATATACTGACAGTATATAAGTTTGATTAAGTTTGGTTAAGTTTGATTAAGTTCGGTTAAGTTTGAACGTTTGACCTAGAAACCAGAAAAAAACAAGACCCTAGAATCTTGTTTGCCATCCTCGAAGTCACCCAGGGCCCTCGCTGGGGCTACTGATCACCTGCACCTGCGCCTGCAGCTTCTTCAGCAGGCATCGGTTCACCACCTGCGGACCGTGCCCTGAAACCACCCCGGAAAACACGAGTTGGCCGAGTTGGCTGCCTTTGCGTCAATGCCGCCGTTGGGGAACTTCAGGATGGGGCTAAGATCCATTCCTCATACCAAGTCATCAGGCGGCAAACCAGCAGCATACCAAGTTTAGCAAGTCATTTCTCACAGACCAAGAAGATGAGATGAAGAAAAACTGACTGAGGTTCCTGCAGTGAATGCCACAAAATTCTGATCATTCCACTGAGGTGCCAACGTGCAGAAATCTGATGTCCTGGGTCACTTGGAGTACCTCCTGCTGGGTACCTGAGCTTTCATAACAGGCGTTATGTTGCACTTGAACCCTATAGGTGGGGAAAAGTCCTTGGCCTTGCACTTGCTTCGTTTGCAAACAAAAACAAAACTGCTGGCTTCGGATGTAAAAGAAAAACGGGTCATTCTTAGCTGAGGGAGCATACGAGTTCTGCGTCATGATATTCCGCATTTCTTGCAAGGCCTCACACAGAGAAAAGGACCAACCAGTTCGCATCCTTGTGAATAGAGTCAACAGAGCATTTGAAGATATCTGAAGAGGGAAATTCAAACAACCAGCGCAGTTGAGAGGAAAGCTTGCTACTCGTTGCAGATTTGCGGACATCCAGTCGCCTGGCCAACCCCTGGGTCTCCGCACGTTAATGGTAGGTGCAACCAACTGGAAGGCCACGGCACGAGGGTTGCCCTAGCAGCAAGCCATGCAACAAAACAAACACAATGCCACCACTCCTTTCACTTCCACAAGAAGCTATCAGACGGAACTTTGGGATTTCAATGTCTATGGTTTATGGGCAACAGCTGAAGCTATCAATGTGCTTGGAAAATGCTGAGACAGGGTTCGCCACAGTCCTGCTGTTGCTAGCTTTATCGAGCGAAATAGTGCCCCTCTGTCCCGCACCTGGTATGAATAGAGCGCTCCATGAGTACGCTCTGCATTGCTAAAGCCTTCGGCAAAGCATGAGGTCACAGTCACCTACTTCCACAGATTGAACTTCTCCACGGTGCTTAGTCTTCAAGCAGAGAGCCAAAGGCACCAAAGACCCAGTGCCTTCTTAACTTCGCCAAACTATGAATCACCTTTCTCATGCCGGCATCCCTGAAAGTAAGAATCTTGAATCTGGCCAAATAAAGGCGGAAGACTCAGACAGAAAGTGCCCCTTTCTATCAACAAGAAACGCAGCCAGCTCTACCTCCGAAATCCGAAATTTTCGGGGAATCCAGCGTGCTCGCTTCCCCTGTTGTCCAGCCTGACAGCTCTCGGGTCTTCCCAAAGAAGGGCCTATTGAAGGAGGCCCAATACCTGCACTTTGTCGAGAGCATCCAGTGCAGCTTGACAACTGATCGCAAATGCAAATATATAAGTTTCTTAGATTCTGGCAGCTACGAAACAGAAAATCGCTTCTCTCGGAACAAAAACCTTGCCTGTTCTGACGCAGATACCCGCTCATGTCCTGCAACGGATGTATGGCAAATGGTGTGCATCTGAAAAGGATGACAGGCCGAATGCTAAGTCTGTGCAATAGTACCATTCTGTGTTGGAAGTGATAGTCAGTGATAGTCTATAGTCTATCTGTGATAGTACATTATATTCGCAAGTTGCTGAGCTGCAAACCCGCATCTCAGAGACACCAGGGATCATTTCCACCACCCAGAAGGTGCTGTCGGGCACCTCAACCAGCAGCAGCTGCCGTGAGAAAGCTGGAGTTGGATGGGTCTGAGCTAGGAACGGGCTTGCCACTTTCGAACCTGGAAAGTAGCCAAGTTGGCTCAAGCAGTTTTGAGAGTATTTCATCTCATGTTTCTTTTTTTGTCAGATGTTTTTGACTAGCTAGCAGCTAGAAAATTATCACTTCATATCAGACTTATCACCAGGTCTAAAACCCTTGTTTGAAGCTACAACGGAAAGCTACCAGGGTACAGGAAAGTAGCAGAGAAAACCAAAGACAGGTGAAAGAGCTTTTGAGTTCCCAGCAGATTGTAGTCAGACACCATCCATTGTGCAGCAAAAGTTCCCGTATTAGTCTTTGACAAGAGTCGCACCTGTGCGCCACTGACAGGCATGGCTTACGAACAAAACTAGATTCGACACTTTCCAGTCTCTCCCTGCAATAAAATCTGATACAAGTTGCAGAAATTTGATAGAAATTGTTTCACGCATTGAAATTAAAGAATCTTGAATTATCTTCAATCCAGTACCACCCTAAGGATCAAACCCAATCAGCAGCACTCTTGGCCAGCCGATTTACTGCCATGAGGTGCATGAAGTTCCTCGGCGAAAGCTAGTCGAAAGCCGCACCCACGAGCATTGTCACTTGTATACCCTTGCCTCTTGTTTAAGGACACCAGAGGGAAGAAAGTCTTTGCTATCGGCGGCTATCGGTCAATTGACAGCATGAGACAATAGTGTCACAAGTCGGAATGAAACTGGATCCACGTCCGGCGGGGGAAGGGCCAGAAAAAACTTGCCAAGAATGTTGGGAGACGCATGGCCCCGGCTAAATATGCATTGTATGCGATTCAAGAAGCAATATTCTGCGAAGTGGATATGATTTGCAATATTCTCTACAAAGGAGGAAATGTTTCCTGCCCACTTAGTCGAAAGAAACACTCTACAACATAACTTGCGGCAAAGGCACGGAACGCTCCGAAAGCGAGGGAAGTCCAGAACCCTCAGTGTGCCGGGTGAATTTGTCACACTTCAAAGACGAGCAAGGCTATCGTGGCCATTGTGGCCATCTAGGAAAAGGACTTGTCCCAAACGTTGTCATCCAGGACCACCAAGGAGGTCTCCATCGTCACAATGCCTGCAGCTTGGGAGGCACAACTCTTCGTTGAATGACCTAGATGGTGCAAAGACCCAAAAATTCTGCTGGATGCTTTGCCAGCAAAGTATTGGGCCGCCCCTTTACTGAGCAAGGGACCACTGTTCAGCATATAGAAATCATCTGTGCCTCAAAAGGACACAGTTTCAGAGCCGCTGAAAGTCACTTTGAACATATCATCGATTTCCAAAGTTGTTAAGGCCGCAGCTGGTGATTGCTCCAGGATACGAGGAGAACGACATCTGGGTTGCAGCCGTCTCTGCAGCAGGGAGGGAAAAGTTGTAGAACCTGAGTCAAGGGTGAATCTATCGCAGTTCTGAATTAAAAAACCATGATAGGACCTGGCGTTTTGCTGGAATGATTCTCATTGCTTTCAAGAGAGTACTCCCAAAAAAACTCCACAGTGGAACAATTCTTTGAATCTGGTTTGATCTATGGCCGTCCTCGCGTGGGTTCCCTTAGCTGTGTCACAATCTTCAGGTTCGTCTGAGGTGATGTCTGACCATCACTTGGACAATCCAATGCTTTGTTGCCAAGAAGCTTGAAGATGCGAGTCATCTTGCTATAATCGTCCCACGTAGTGTGACCTTGGCTCAATTTTGAACCGTTTGAACCATGCAGCATCAGAGAGCTGAGGCCACAGCCCATGAAAATGTCAGTATCTCCATCCCCCAAGCGCACCAAAGCAGAGCACCGTCCACTCCTAAAAAATTGAAAGAGCACAACCAGGGCAGACACTGCAAGTTGGAATCATATAATATATGATACGCTATGTGATTTTAGTGTGTTGCCTGACATATTTTTTGTTGTCAACTGACAACAACACACTTCAGCCAGGTGGCTCAATAAGTCGGCGCTCCCAATGAGCATCATCTAGTGGGTCCTGTTAGAGCCAGCACTGTCTGCGGGGCCAAATTCTCAACCCTCCAGCGAATAAGAGCCTTCCCTTTGGGAGACTGACAACAACAACAACAACAACAACAACAACAACCACAACCACAACCACAACCACAACCACAACCACAACCACAACCACAACAACAACAACAACAACAACAACCAGATGGCATCGCCGGTGTGCGACGCTCTACAATATGTGACTGAATCAAATGACGCACTTAGTGGACGGCATCAAAGGAAGGATCTCAGCGCAGACTGTACCGCAGGTGTTTTTCCGAAACACGACATTTGCGTCTAGAATCTAGAATTACTGTTCCTGGCGATGGGCGATGGGCAACAAGCACATGCAGCATCTCCTCCACTTGGCGCCGGCTGCGCTGTTGGAGGAAAGAAGGTGCCTGCCATAAGGGGACCAAAATCTGGGAAACGTATCTAGCACTCCCTGCTGTAGCAAATCATCCAAGCCAAGAAAATATAGTTCCAAGGAGTTGATGGTTGGCAAGACTGATGGCTTGCTCAATGGTCGGATTAACAGGAAAGAACGCATGTTGCCTGAGATCTAGCAGCCCGGTGCTCTCGACGCTCTGGAGAGTAGGCCTTCATTTACAAGCTGCTGCAATGCTGCTGCAATGCCGCTGCAATGCCGCACGTTGTTCTCCTATGTCTCCCTATTGTCGCTGCTAGATCTGGTAGTGGCTCCCACCTGCATAAGTTGAGCAAGCTCTCCACCAGCCTGGAACTAGAGACCATAGGAGACCGATGACTTGTGGAATTATGGCGTTGGAGAATGTTTCAGGCTCCTAAGCTACCCCAAGGAGTACCCCAAGGATCCCTAAGGTATGGAAATGGCACTTGGCACGAGTGTGTAGACACGTAGAGCACATATCATCATAAATCCCGCAAGTGGAAGTTGTTTATCCTCAAAGCAGAGGAAACGATCATCATTCCAGGCTCTGTGTGTTGTGCAACCAACTGCAACAAAGGTCTATACTTATCCACAGACCAAGATCCATTCTTCACAGCGAAGTGTTCGTCCTTCACAAACTTCACTGCAGCTAGGGATCCGGCATTCATGAAGAGCATGTCATCCAACTCCAACATCTCTCCGCCAAAGCGCAGGGATGCCGCATTATAACCTGATTGATGAGGAATCAAATGGGATGCAGAGTGCACTCTCTCTGGACATTCACTTTGTACTTTTGAATCTGTTGGATGCTCAGGACAAAATCTGATTGGCTCTCACGCTCGACCAAACATCTACTGAAAATAAGGTTCAAAGAAGTCCAGAGGCTCCTGCCATCAAGCACACCCCACATCTGAAAGAACCTCAGCAAGACATGTTCACTTCTGAGATGACTTCGGTCTGGACAGCTGATGGTTCAGCTATACATCTTTGCCAACTGAGTCCTCAGCGCGTATCGAACCTGTTTCCAATAAGGATCTTCAGGTTCTTCTGAAAAGATATGATACCTGAGCTTTACGCTTCTCAGATTGGGCCAAAATAGTCTAGACGTACACACCACGGAGGCTAAGGAAGACACTCCATGTTCGTCATAGAGCGCGCGTGCGCTAGCCTGTCACAATCACATGTTGCATCATTGCATAAGCTCAAATATGAACAAAGGTTTTTATCACAACCACATCCCGAAAAAAAAATTGTCTTCCCTTGAACACAATGAAACATGGCACTGCAAATCCTCGATTTATAGATGATGTGCCCATGGAAATGCCCGTAATTTCCTCCGTGGAATTGCCAGCTAGCCATGTTTGATGACACCAGATGGTACAATGAAACCCTCCCCATCAAAAGTCAGCTTTCAGTGGCATCCCACCGGCTGTGGTTGACTATATCTACCCCATCAAAATCGAGACTATCGCCAGCAATTGTCTAGACGGATTTGCCGAAACATGGGGGATGCCAGCAATTGTCAACAGCACCAAAAGCCGTGAGGCATGCACAGCATACACTTGCTTGCAATATCATGTCAGACTCTCTAAAGGTTCTCAGCACGACCATATTGCTTGACCTGAAGCTATCGACAAAACATGCCAGGCAATCTGATTCTGGAAGAGCTTTCTAATTGATGGCAATGCGTTGGCCTTGAACAGGTCAGTGCACAGAGCCATCTGCCAAGGAGCCCTCTGAGGGGGAAGGCTGGGCTTTGAAAACATGGTCGAAGGAAGTTTAGAAGTGAAACTTCCGACAATATGGACAGTTGAAAAGCAGAGGTGAGAAAAGTCAGAAGTGAGAAGATCAGAGATGAGAANAATTGAACAACTTAACAACTTAACAACTTAACCACTTAACAACTTAACCACTTAACCACTTAACCACTTAACAACTTAACAACTTAACAACTTAACAACTTAACCACTTAACAACTTAACAACTTAGTTCGTTAGTTTGTCAGTCAGTTAGTCANCCACTTAACCACTTAACAACTTAACAACTTAACAACTTAACAACTTAACCACTTAACAACTTAACAACTTAGTTCGTTAGTTTGTCAGTCAGTTAGTCAATTACTCAGTTAGTCAGTTAGTCAGTTAGTCAATTAGTCAGTTAGTTCGTTTGTCAGTTAGTTAGTTAGTTAGTTAGTTAGTTAGTTAGTTAGTTAGTCAGTTAGTCAGTTAGTTAGTTAGTTACTCAGTTAGTCAGTTAGTCAGTTAGTCAGTTAGTCAGTTAGCCCGTTAGTCAGTTAGTCGGTTAGTCAGTTAGTCAGTTAGTCAGTTAGTCAGTTAGTCAGTTAGTCAGTTAGTCAGTTAGTCAGTTAGTCAGTTTGGCAGTTAGTCAGTTAGTCAGTCAGTTAGTTCGTTAGTTAGGTAGTTAGTTAGTCAGTTAGTCAGTTAGTCAGTTAGTCAGTTAGTCAGTCAATCAGTTAGTCAGTTAGTCAGTTAGTCAGTTAGTCAGTTAGTCAGTTAGTCAGTTAGTCAGCTAGTCAGTTTGTCAGTTTGTTCGTCAGTTTGTTAGTTAGTTAGTTAGTCAGTCAGTCAGTCAGTCAGTTGGTCAGTTAATTAGGCAGGCAGATAGATAGACAGATAATGACAGATAGATAGGCCGACGCTCCAACCACCTTTTGATCCATCAGTGGATCTGCTCTGCCATCCATGACTCACAACAACGAACCTCTCCTATAGGTTTCCTATTCTGAAACTTCCGCCACCGCCTTGTGCGGTACTACTGGTATCAGTACGAGAGACATCCAGAGACCTGCGAGACATCCAACCTTTGAGACCTTTGAGGGCCCTTCCACAGCGAGGTCTGTGTGCTCTGGAGTTTGACTGGAGACCAAGGTGCCGACCGTCTTGTCCTTCATGAGAAGAAGCCTGGGCTCGGATGAAAGGACGAGAAAATACACATAAAAGGACACGTCAAAGACTTCGAAGAGCTGTGATTTTGAAAACTGATGGGAACTCCTTCCATCTGTGTTCTGGAGTGTTCGGTCAGGAAGATTCTGTCGCCAAGGAGCTTCTGACTGTTGGAGTAGTACTCAGAGATTCTCACGCAGGTCAGCAAACCTTCGATGTAGCCAGCAGCCTCGCTAGGGAAGGGCGATTGTGATGCTTGGCTCAAGGTTCTAGGTCCTGAGCCATCGAGAGGCTAAGCTCAAGACATACATCTTCACGTCGTTTGCCATGTTCTGATCGTCGGATGTCTGAACGTGAAGTTCCGACCTAGTGACATGCCAATCATAAACAAACTGCCAACGCCATGAATGACATTGGAAGATCGATGGCAGACTAAAGACTTATGGTCAAGCTACAAGAGGTCGCAGCCTGCAATATGATTGCTATTCTCATCAGTGTTAAAAATTTGTGTTTGCAGTTGGTGCGGATACTGGGAATAGGTCGTTGATCTGATACTCCTGAAATGGGAACAGGGTTCTATGTAATCACAGAAATCTGAAGAGCTGAGCACAATCATTTGCCAAGTAATGGCCTCCAGGAGCATTCCCATATTTTGAGTTTCCCACCAACCGGTTCGCTGGATGTCATCTGAGAACTTCCCCCAAGCAACTCCAGCCTGTGGCCTTAGAGACAAGTTCAAAGTGTTGCTGCATCGAAACATAGACATGGCATAGCATGGCATGGCCGCAGCAAACACAACCTGAGTCCAGCACGACATTCCCTCCTCTACCATCAGCGCCTGGACGGTCTTGTCAAAGACCATCGTCAAGCCCTGCATCGTGGAGTCTGTGTCGGAAAATCAGCAACTCACCACAACTATGCGAACTAAGACTCCGAATACTGCCAAAGCTTTGGGACCAACAACATCTAATAACTCCGAGGCAAAGGGTTGCCTCATCTTCTTTCAAGTCAGACCTCATCAGCATATCCATGTAGAAGAAAAACTCCAATTGTCATGTCAGATAGCACAAAATCATGGACGGTGCCACTTCTGGATGGTTTGTTCACATTTCAAATAGCCGGCTCCCTTCTCAGCGCATGACACGTCAAATTCATATTTCACAGGAAAGAGTGGCTGGTGGCTCCTGAGATAAGCTGCTGTGGGGTGCTGTAGCTAAATGACACTCTCCACTCGCTCCGCGCTACCTCCAGTTGAAGCTTGCATGTGCTGACACAGCCTGTCAGTCACAAACTGCTCATCAGTTCATTGCCCGCTCAAGTCCAGTCATGCAACGAAAGGTTTGCATTTTCCACAATTCCACCTATGTCTTCAAAAACCTGAGAAGGACAATGCCTATGCATCGACTGAGTATCAAGACTCACGTAACACACTTTTCTTACCGCAATATTTTATGACACCCCCAGCACTGTGTCTTCCGACTGAAAGGCGGCCCTGGCTATCCAAATGAAGTCGATGTTGGCTCTCAACCTGAGCAACGAAATATACGCCAAAGTCAGGCCAACTTGCCAAATTCAAGATTCGGAACTGTGCTGCTCAATTTGGAGTTTATATAAGGTTGCAAATCCAGTATTGAAAGATATTGAAAGACCCACAGCTCAAAAACTTGGTGCAAATCGTGTGGTCTCAAAATGGAAAGTGATTCTTACACTTGTATCTTTGACGGGAGCTGCGCTGCTTGTGCTGTCTTTTCGGCAATTTGATCATGTCAAATAGACCACCTTTTTAGCGAGCTTTGGAAATGGGTGATCGTTTGCAAGAACTCGGCCCCCCCAGAGGCTTGCCACCCCAGTCTCCCCAATCAGCGAATCAGCGGTGTAGAAAACGGCATTTCTCACCGTAGCTGCAGGAACCCCGTTGGTGATCGCGACAAAGTCCGTCGCCTTTGCCCTTGCCCTTGCTCTTGCCTTTGCCTTTGTCGTGCATGCTGTAACTTCCCCGCGACTCATCAGTCAACATACCAGGGGATCCAGCTTCTTCGACGCAAAGCTGGCACAAACACCACAGAATGATGGAGATGCGACCTTTCCCATCTTGCTCTTCGTCAGGCAATGCGTTGATCCCATGCTGCCAAATGATGTTCCTGAGCTGCAGTGACAACGTGTCAAAAGAACGAGACCTGATCAACTTCAAACGATTGTCAAAGGTTGCTATCCAGGATTGTCCATTGCTATTCCCTCTCCCCTGCTCTACCCGTTCAAGGCAGGCGTCGCATCACGGCCAAAGTAGAACAACATGCCATTCTTTTGAGGAACGTAGATCAACTCTCCTGTCTTGGCATGACGGAATGCCAATTCGCGAGGAGCACCAAAGGAGATGCCAATAGTGCAGTTTTGGTTGGCAGCCCGTTGCTCGTTGAAAGCTGCCTGCACTGGTATCTGACTGCTGACACAGCGACTTCTAGTGCAACAGCATGCGCCAGCTAACACTTCTAATCCTGCCATTCCAGGATTTGATAGCCTTATTAAGAGAAGTACAAAAGTGCTCATGTCTCAAACACTCATTCTGATAGTTTGCTGATGTTTGTTGGTAGTTGCCAAGCCGCAGAGTCGTGATGGAAAGGTTTCCAGTCAGATCCATCCCGGTACCAATTGAAACGGGTACCACGATTGCGTTCTGCTGCTTGAAAGTATTGACCTGAGTTTCAAAAAAAGTTACCAGTCACACAGTGGAATGACTTCACAGATGCAAAATCTGCAAGTATTACACAGATGGATTTCAGAATGGACAGGTCCGATGTCCCGCTGAGGGGCACATTCGCTCCAAGACCTGGCGAAATGTCACGGTGACCAAAGCATGACAGGAACGATCCGACGTTTTCGGGTCGGGCCTTGTTGTAGGTCACCGAGCCAGTTGGATTCTGACTCAGCAAATGCGCTCCTTCATGCCAGGAGATCCACTCTGCCTGGAGCTGAGCGTGCTTCAAAACGAACAAGATTTTCAATTGGATTCAATTGGCATGTTTAAATAGATTTAAATACTGGATGGTAAGTGGATGTAAGTGGTGTTGCCTTTTAAGCCGTGCCTTTCGATCACCGTTTGCTTGACTCTGGCGCATCTCCTGAAGGCTGCAAATCAGGCAGATTGGAACCTGGAACCTCTCCTACGGTTGAGTGGGGAACACTGAGAGTAACTAGGAAAAAGAGATGCCAATCTTCCCATCTGCCCATTTTGCCAGCCTTGATGAGAGTGTAGTACGTGTCCCAATCATCTTCCTGCAAGCAATACATGGATGGCCTTGAAGAATCATGAACACACAGAGCTTTCGAGACCAAGCTTTGAATTTCTCATCCTCTTGATGCAGCGACGGCCCAAACAGTCTGAAAAATATCTCCTTGCAAAAGAACTCTGGCACAATAATGACATCATCGTGCTTCACCGCTGCAGCATAGCGTTTGGAAGTAGGCACCTGGCGCATCCGACTTCTAAGTCTCTAAGTCTGCGTGACTCATGTGACACACTTCCAACTGCCTCCCGGATGGTACTGACTTCACCAAGGTACTGTGATCACTCTCATGGATGGCCGCGCTGGCCAAGATGCAATCTGCTCACAACCACCTTTGTCCTCCTGACCATGAGAAAACTTGCAGTTGTCCCCAAAGTTGCAGCGGCCAAAGCGGAAATCTCTGCATGGTCCCTCCTGCAGTACGCGATTCAGGTGCCTCTGTCATGCTTGGAGCAGAAGACAGAGTATCCCAAAGCGACTACTTCAAGAAAACGAGCACAACACACCAACGAGCACCATCTCATGCTGGACAGTCCAGGAATGAAGTCATCAAATGGAGAAATGCGTCAACACTAGTCTACAACCCTTCCAACATGTTCAATATTTAGATATATACTTTTAGATACTGTAGTACCTGAGCTTAGACATCAGATTCTAAGACTCAGAACACAAACTTCAAGGTGTCCTTAGTGGCAGCAGACACAGTGGTAGCCAGTTGCTCTTCTTCAACTGCCTTTCTGCTTCTACCCCACAGCGACACCAAAATGTTCATGCCGCTGGGAATTTTGGACTCTCCCGCATGCCACTTGGTATCAAGATCACATCCAAGAAGCATCAAGGTGCCGTTTTCCTGTGGAAAATAGAGAACTTCACCAGTCCGAGAACGTCTGAAGGCCAGCTCACAAGTAGCTCCCAAAGACAGGTGCAGCATCACTTGATCTTTTCTGTCAAGCATTTTCCCGAAACCAGTTGAACGAAGCTCCATAGCCGCGCTGCCACTGCTCGGGTGCCATCGGATTTGAACAAGAGCATCTTCGTGATTCACTTGAAAATATTGACACATGCGTGCAGTCAAACTCTTGATGGCTGGGATCACTTTAGGATCCAGCTCTTCAGATTTCTTGAGCTCTGCAAGGACACGGTGCGCGACGCTTTGGTCACCAGCATCACATATCAACTCAGGCACCACAACCACATCATCAGGTTTAGTGTTGGCACCAAGCTCATGACCTTTCCGACCATACACAATTCGCATGGCAGGCCGAACTAGTGTGGATCGAGGATCAAACGAGGCCGTGTTGCGGCCATGCAAACCTTTGATGCCCATGGCTGCTTTCTGAGCTTTGCCAAGCTCAGCCCCTGGATGATATCGTGGATCATCACTCAACTGAGCAAGACGCTTGTCTCTGTCAAAGCCAGGACGTGGCAAAGGTTGCAAGGAGTCACGGGAGTCGCGCTCAGAATCGCGGCGATCCTCTTGGTCGCGCTCCCAACGATTTCTTGACACTTTCTCACGAGGCTCACGAGGCTCACGAGGCTCGTGTCGCTCCTCTTCCTCCCTAGCGCGGCTCCAGCGGTTGGGCATCTCCACACGCTCCACACGCTCCACGCGCTCCACACGTCGTCTGCTTCGATTGGCAGTCGCTACGGGGCGTCTCTCACTGTCGCTGCGCCGGTTGCGTTTCCGGTAGCGACTGCGGGAGCGCGAACGATGCCTGTCCATCACAACTTTATGATCCTCAGCCAGACTCGAGCCTGCAAGGCTGCAGGAAAATGAAAGTGCCATAGCTTGCCAGGCAAGGAAACCTTTTGGAGTTGCTAGCTGTGCTGTCAGCAAGAACCTGTTGTGAAACGAGAAAAAACACCTGTGTTCTTCCTGTGGTTCAAGTTTCAGTCCATTCTATTGAATCCACTTGCCTCAGGGTGGCCACTTGTCTGAAGTACGACTTGTTGCCCTACTCCCAGAATCAAGGGCACCCTGACTGCGCCGCTGAGCTGAAACAACACCACCAAAAGGGCCCTGCACACAGCTTCACATCAAGCATGTCGTTCAACACCTTCAGCCTCTTTGCTTTAGAGAAGCTTCTAAATAACATGTGAGGCAAACATGAAGGTACGATCAAGTCTTGTACACGTGTTTTGGGTGAAGCAGAACCTGCCAGTCTTGAAAAGGAATCATCCACAATGTACAAACAAGAATCATTTTTCTGAATGCAATAGAGGCAGATTCAGAGGTGCAAAGGGACCCAGCCTGAGGGTGCTTGGAGATCCAGCAACCTTGAAATGAAGGAGAGCTTGACAAAACAAAGAGAGAGGATGGTGTAAAGAACCGTCAGCAGAAAATTACCAAATATTACGTGTTATCTATATTTGTCTCTGTTGAGACCAAATTCTTTGTACAAATGGGGTGAAAGCTCGCACAGCCTGCTCAAGTCTCCTCAAAGAATTGTGGCGCCTTTCCTGCTGTTCTGGGCGTCTGGCCATCAGGCCCATGCTTGCATTGAGCTGATTCTTGGGTTGGCAAGGGGCCACCCTTTTGAGCCAAAAACAGCATTAGAACATTCATCTATACAAAACCTATATGTATATAGACTATTATTATTCATATCTGTATATATCCATATATACACACACTGCTCAACCAGCTTTTTTGGTCTAAGATGCATGGATTGATGAAGGGAAGAGGAGTTGTGAGAAACAAAGAGACTGCAGTAAGTGGAAGGTGTCGTAAAAGGCAACAATCTGTCCCAGTCAGCTATCTCCACTCGTAGTCATACCAAACAAACAAGGATTGAGCAAACACCTGTCTCGCGCTGTAGAACAAACAAGAGCTCTAGCCTTCACTGCCGCCAAAATTCTTCTCGTTTTCCTCCCCACAGCTTGTCGTCACTGACTCTACAAACACTTGCTGTCTCACAATTTTTGTCGCTTATCATAAATCATCAAAAATCATCAACAGAACTTCACTGGAGAACCAGGCTCAACATGGCTCAACTACAGTAACTACAGCACTTGTGTCGGATCCTGTCCTCTTCTTGTTCACCTGCATGCGCAGCAGCTGCCACTGCCTGTGGAGCCCACTGCCAGGCATCAAACAAGTCCTGTTGGGCGGCCATCCACAGACTCTCGATGCGACAACACGCGCAATCAAAATGAACGGCATAAACCTTGTAAAGCACATGTAAACAGCATGTAAAGTGTGATCTTGAAAGGCCTGTCCCAGAGCTTGTCTCAATTCCCAAGTCCTCAGCAAAGAGGCCTTCCACCTCCATACCGCGCGCAATGGCACCAGGAGGGGCAGCCTGCCGTTTGAAGCTGCACAGTTGACTTTGACACGTTGGACTCTGGAAATCCTCAGCCTGCAACCAAGTGAAAGCTCGGGTTTCGCTAGCCCGCGCACCCACTTCAACGGACCTGCCATGTCACAGAATGGAGCAGCCAAAGCCAGGAAGCTTTCTTGCCTGCAACCTATTAATCGTTTCCAAGTGAAACAAAAACAACAAAGTCAATGAGCCAAATCGTGCAAGGTGTAAAATGGCTGAATGATAAACCCTGTGACCAGCACAGTTGACCTTCCTTCTGTTGTGGTCCGAAACCTCAAATGACGCAATTCCGGGCTCACATCAGGAAACATAGAATAGTATACTCCAACAATTCCTACTGCTGCGGATACTTGAGGCAAGGGGCTTTCTTAGTTCCCGCAAACCTTCGCCACCAGGAACTTCCTCGCCATATCTCAAGATTGCAGAAGATACCAATGCTCCAGCAACCAGCAAACACTGCAGTGTCTTTTCTCAAAAAATGCAGATACGAACGCGTCATGTGCATTCCACTCGGGTCCTCAATGCAGCGTACTACCACCTCGCAGAATCAAGCACTGCCAAGTGGCAAGATCAGCTTTTTGTCTTTGCGCAACTTTGCCCACTTAGGAGAGCACACAACACTGTCGCGGCCATCTTTTTGCAGCCGCACACCTTGCGCCCAGGTCGCATCAGCGAAATTTGTATGACATGACCCACGGTACGCAAGGACTACCACACGCTTTGACCATGCGAAGCCACTTGTTGGATTAGGCTCAAGACTGTAGTGAGTAGAGCCGTCGATTGTCCAAAGCAAACCTTGCTGGCAAAAGGTGGGGCATCAAAAACATAATGTAAAAAAAATGTGCCTATCATACAATGTGCCGCAATATCAATGTGCAAGCTTGTGTGTCAAGTTCTAGTTTCTGCCAGAAAGATGCCTTTCTTTGGAAAGTCTCTGAGTCGTTTTGCGTCCAATTCTCCAGGAATAAATAGACAAGAAAACAACCTAAAGCCTATCCCCTCTATTCAATATGATCCAACTATATCATGTAATCCCATCCCGGCCCATCCCCCTGATAAGATCGAATAGTATACGAAACAATCATGTACTAGAAAACATATGAAAACATGGGTTCCTAGGGGAGTGTTTATTCGTAGATTAGATGGGACCATTACATTCGAAAGGCTCAGCTCCAAACCAGGCCCGCTTGCCCAAGAGTTGATCCCCGTTCGCATCACGTTCGGCCTTACAGTTGCGCTGGGAAAAGCGCGGCATTTCACAAATTGCTCATGACTTGGTTTCCAAGACTTTAGGATAGTTCTGTGGATAGTACTGCGAAGCTTAGAAATTAAAGCCTTAGTTGCTTCTTGTGGGAAATTCCAAACTCTGACCATGTGAAATCATGTGTTCGAATTGCTTCAAACTTTCAAATCTGCAATTTCTTACCAAAAAAAACGAATTGATCAAACGTCGTGCCTTAGTCGTGCCTTAGTCGTGCCTTAGTCGTGCCTTAGTCGTGCCTTGGTCGTGCCTTCAGATTCACCCCTGTCAGGCCTCCCCATCTGGCCGCCGAAGCTTGGGCAGCCAAGAGATCACCCGAATTGCAGGGAAGGGTGGCACCAAAACCTCCGCAAGGGTCCAGTGGCAATTTGGTGATTCAAAATCAATAAATGATTCATAAAATAAATGTCAGATTGTGACACAGATTATCAGATATCATGATATCATTCAATGATTAAAGGTGATAGATAAGGTTATTCAATGGTCCAGGTCCAGAAAAGTCTTCTTCAAATGGGTGTATGAATCTATGCATTATTTTGAATCTTTTGATATTTTCATGTCTTCGCCAGAACCCCTTACGTTGCGCACTTGTGATGCAACTGGGCTTCTAACGACGTCGTAGACTGGGACTCCATCAGCCGCATCCTCGGAGGCTGCGCCTGCAAAGTGTCGATCCTGTCAATGGCTGACAGCAAACAATGGGTTTGTCTTGCAGTAGAGTACCTCTAAATCCATTGGTTAATACTCATGATCCCCATTAAATTGCTGTAATTGGTGGTATACTGCATGCACTGCATACATCTGTATATTCTATTTTCAGACAGATCCAAATAGTCACTGGGGTGTAAGGCAGAAAAGTCTGGCATGTCGGCCATTTGAATCTCATGTCAATTCGAACTGTCCTGCAATGGCGCTTCAAAGACCTGCAAACACAGGATGAGGACGAGCTGATGGCACACATTTCTCAAGAGCCAAAAAGGACGAACTTCTCTGGCAACTTGCTGATGAACCCACCCGTTTTGACAAAGGCAAGCTGTATTTTCCTGGCCTCGCAAGCAGAGTCCTTGATCAAGTGCCCGTCCTTGGTGCATCATGTTGCACAACGTCAAGACTTCAAAATACAAAACCATCACCGAAACGTAGCATGACCATCTCAGAGTACATTCAATAAAATAGAATAACTAGACTAATGTGCACCATTTAACCTGGCGAACATGCAAACCTGAGAAGCAAAACTCGTCAACTTAACACTTCAGCCCCAAAGAGTTGAAACATTTGAAGAAGTGACCAAAAGACCAATAATAGACATTTCAGAACTGATCGTGGGGTGAACCTTGGAGCCCCAATGAAAGCAAGTGGCATTTCAAGCAACAAGGGAAAGGTGGAAACGCGGACATCACTGACATCACCTGCAACCTTGGAACCGGAAACCTCAAACCCAAGAGCCACCCTTCGAAGGGGCCTTGAAACCCATCAACGCTCCCTTTACCTAGAGATACCTAGATACCTAGAGAATCCAGACAGGTCAAGTTCGCCTCGGGCCATCTCAGCAACACCCAAATCATGCTGTCTGAGATTCTCGAAAGTGCGGAGCGATCCGAGGCTGTGAGAAACGGATGTTCAGTGGGTTGATCAATCGCCACCGTCCTCAACACAACCAGTGGGGCACTTGGAACTCACTCGATTTGTCTAGATATGTCGGATATGATGTGGGAAAACGGAGAGGCCCGCTTGTTTCAAGGAGTTTCGAACGAAGGCCCCTTTGCTCTGCTGAAATCATTGAGGTACGGGCCTTCCTCACGCGGCCCGGGCATTTTCACACAAAAAATGTCTAACTGAAATGCAGTTCTTTGAGCATAATGCTGCAATTAAAGAACCTAGTCTTCAGCAGTAGAATAACAAATGTGTTAGAACTGACCCCAGGATCGCAACTGCAAGACCAAACTCCCATTTTTTGAAACATTGTTGATCCTCGGGACATAAAAAAAACTGCCATCCTTTTTTCAATCCGCCTGGTCCGGCTGTGTCTCATCCACGAAACATTGTCAGGATAAATACCGGGCAGACTCACACAATCACATTAAAAGCATCAGAGAAATCTCCGCAGTTTGTTTTCCTGCAAGGTGGCGCGATTTGTGCCATTTTAAGTCATGATGCAAATTATTCTCTAATTTTCTGCAGCCACTTATGTCTACAATAGAAGACCAGAATATCAGAATTGCACGCAAACCTGAAGCCAAACATGGCATCACAACAGTCCCGGTTGTAACCCCTCAATGGTTACAAATTCTAAACCGAAAACTCAGAGGATCAAAGAGTCACCTGCCACATAGATTTTGGCTTTGCAAAAGCCTTCGATCCCAATCTGACAGGCCTTCTGATTGCATTGTTGGCAGTCCGAAGGCCTCTAGCAGCACACGAACAACGCAACGACAACTATTTGCATCCTTGCAATAAAGACCATGCTGCAATACTCCGGACTTGAAATAGATCATGAATGCGAATGAATGTGTTGCCCAATCCTCCTTCAGGCCCAGACAAGCAAGGTGCCATCCATGGCATTATTGCCTCGTCAGTCAAAACATGAATCAAATCCGAATGCCTGAGGTACTCTCCACCACACATCATTTTGCTGAGACATGTCTTTCCTATCACAATTTGGTAAACTAGTATTAACCACACCACAGGCAAAATTAGGTGTGTTGCTTTGTTGGGCGATGTTGTCGTCGTTGATGCTCCTACATGGAATTGAAGAACAAACGTTTGGCTGCAATTTGACACGCAAGAACCGCTGTACAGTACATGTTCAATCCACAGACTGACCCTTCGCTCACAAAAACTCACGCGGCAACATGCAATTCAAAAGAACAATTTACAATTTACCTCCGCTTGTCGTTCCTGAACTTGGACTTGCTGAAACATCAGGAGCAAGATTGGTTTGTCCCGCCGAAGGGGCAGCTAGCGGAGCCTGTTGCATTTCAAACGCAGGCGAAAAAATACAATTCAGGTGACGTCGATCATTTCATGTTCTTCCAAACCCCCAAAAAAAATGATGCCGCCTTCTTAATCAACACTGTGATGTCAATGGGTACGCTATCCTTTGAAGGTTGCTGCACCTGACGAGTGAAGATTATGTTTTCACCAAGAATACATGTTCACTCGGGACTGTATATAAAATTGATCCCAAAATGGATGCATGCCTTGGGAAAAAAAACGGCCTGAATGTCAGTCAACGCAAACGATGATTTGAACCTGAAATTCAGTTCTGCATCTATTAGATGCAAACATGTTCGCACATGTGATGTCTACTCGCTGCAGAATAACACACACGCAAACAGAAATTTCAAACCCACCAAATGCTTCAAATGCCATCGATTCCGTGTACAGGCCGAGTTTCTGTGGCCACTGGACGCCAAGTTGTTGCCAGTCCAAAGGCATGGCGCTATCTAAATTCAGGGAAAAAATACATATATTTGCAAGATTTCCATGATGCACAAAGGTTGGCCAACATATTGGATGAAAAATTTTGTGTTTTTAGTTGTTCAATTCTGGTCAAAAGGGTCAAGGTTTCAAAGTCTCCTATTTACAATTTCATGCCCGGCACGAACAACCATTGCATGGTACCTGTCAATCATTGATTCTACATGAAAATTCATCGTGAGGCGAGCAACGCATCGCACCTGAAGTGAAACGCAACCAATGTCATTTGAGTACAACTGTTTAGTTCCACCAATTCCACAACAATCAAGGTTGTGGTTGGAATCTACCATGTAAAATTTAAGATGTTCACTATATGATGTCAAGAACAAGAAGGACTGATTTGCCAATTCATGTTGCACATTTACAATATAAATTTGTCTCTTGCCATGGTAACCTGACATTTTTGGAAGTGGTCTTGGATTGTGGATTTCAGCAATGGACGCAGCCACTGTATATATTTTCATTTGCCAAGGTCGCAACCAATTTCTTGCAATTCACTTGGTAGCCATCCATTTGGCCACCTTGCAACCAGCAACATCCGCATCCATTTTCGATGAGACACTTTTAACAACAATATCATATACATTGTGTTTTTTTCTCCTTCGCTGGTCGCCCCAATCGTTTGTTTTTTAAGCACCAATTCCTCCCTAATGTTTTCATCAATAATCCTTTGTTTTTGCATCGGCATAACATCATTCATTTCCAATGAACCTACCGGATGACCCCACAAACGTTTTTGGGCAAAACGCACCAGGTTCCAAAAAGGAAAAACGCATATTCTAAGAAAACATGTTCAGAAACCGAATGGGAAACTGCAAATCCTGAATCTGCACAAGCTCAAATGTACAAATGCACAGCATAAGTGTACATGACTGTACTGGTTTCAACTGGGAATGCAAGCACGTAAATGTCTTACACCCCGCCTTGATATTGCCATTCTGGCAAATATCACATTTCTACTCCGCAGAGCTCATGTCAGCTCTTGGTTTCTCATTTATTGGAGTACTGTGCTAAATTGCTTGGTGAAAATTTGCGCTGCAACCAGGCATCAGAACGTCTATCTGAAACCTGAGTGGCTTCTGTGGCGCATGCCTCTCTCAGATCGTCTCAGCTCAGAACTCTTCTGCTTCATCGGACTCCCGTGGCCCATAATGGACCAAAGCCCAATACTCAGGGTCTGAGCACTCTTCCATAGGTGCATTGGAGTATCGCCTTCGGCGCTCTTCTGCTGTCTCGGATTGCCCCATGCTGTCATCGCCATCATCGTCATCATCATCGTCGTCCATGTCCCTTGCTGGCATAGGTTCTGGAGTCCTCAGTGCTTCACCATACACTGTCAGCATCTGCATGGCATTCTCCAAGGTGGTATTTTCCAAAAGGCCCATAAGGTGCACATACACCTCACCAGCTGACCGCATCAGCATCGCCCTGGAATCATCATCCAAACCATGAATTGGTGACTCCTCATCATCTGAAAGAGGATGTTCAACCACCAAGGTCTCGATAATCCGGTCGCGTTCATCCGGAGTTCCAGGCAAATGCACAATGAAGGTGCAAAGCCACCTCTTCCATTGGTGATATTTCATCACCTTTCCATTGTTGCCAGCCCTCGAAGCTCGTCCAAGACGTCGTAGGACTCGAATCATAGTGAAAGTCACCAGGCTTTCGGCACAAATGCCTCGTTCCTCTGTCTTGGGTTCTTCTGGAATTGCCATAGTGTCAATTGGTCTGGGGCCATCCACTCCAAGTTGATGCCACGGACCTCGAAGCATCCACCATGTGTAGCCCATACACAGGACTGTCCATGTCACCAGCACCAAAACTGGAAGTGAAGTCTGACCTTTTGCAGAAGGTTCGTCCACATCACATCCCATCAGGCTCATGCTCATACCAGCTGCCACGGCAGCTGCAGCTTCGGCACCAAGATCGATGCCCCCATGTTGATCATCGTCCTGAGGCGAGGTCTCGTCCTCCGAAAGATCACTGATCGTATGCAGCATTTCATGAGCCCTTTGGTACTCCACTGGAGAGGCATGGTGCAAGAAAGTCAACATCTCTTGCAAAGCCAGTTTGCGCTGACGGTAGCGCTCAAGCCGCTGTGGATCTCGAGCAGCTGCAGCTCGTTCTTCTCGGCCACTGCAACGTCTGTAAAGCCAAAACAGCAACCCCTCAGGTGAAAAAGCAGGTGGGTCCCATTCNAGCTGCAGCTCGTTCTTCTCGGCCACTGCAACGTCTGTAAAGCCAAAACAGCAACCCCTCAGGTGAAAAAGCAGGTGGGTCCCATTCTGCTTGACCATCCCCTGCATCACTGGAGACATCGGGGATTGACACATTCCCCATGTCATCTGAGGTCGAAAATCCATCGGCTCCATCGTCTGCTGGAACAAAATCTCCCTTCCTGCAACCCAACGTCAGGTTCAAGTAGACACCGTAGCCTACCAGCATCAGCAGCCAGGTGACCATAAACTTCACCTCAAACTGCCCATCCGCTGCATTGGTATCCATGGCACTCAAACCAATTGGAGAAATGGTGAAAGAGTTGCAACCTTGCAGCTGCGAAAGTTGTGCTAGTGTGCCCAAGGCGCCCAATGTGCCCATGATTGACCTGATCTGATTTCTGCTTGGGATGACATGTCGGAAGATTCCTGCAGGGTCTTGTGAGCCGACTAGGTTGTTGCTGGAGCCCGACCAAAGTCCCACAAAGAAACAAAGTNTTTCTGCTTGGGATGACATGTCGGAAGATTCCTGCAGGGTCTTGTGAGCCGACTAGGTTGTTGCTGGAGCCCGACCAAAGTCCCACAAAGAAACAAAGTGATTGAAGTCTTGCTGCACTCAACCGTTTCGTGGCTACATCAGCTGGATTGATCGTTCCCAGGACTGCTCTGACAAGGAGTATCTTCTCTGCTACTAGGTTCTGCATCCATAGAACTCGACAGCTAAGATGCCTCAGTCTTCCTACTCCCTTTCTTGAAAGTATCCCCCGTGAAGCAGATGAATCCAAGTGCAAACACATCACAATCTGAAGCTCGAGGAGCCATGTGAGGATGGTGTGTATGAGCACTGCGTCCATGGTCGCCCCCGCAGCAGCGTACGTTTCTGCTTCTGCACTGCTCAGGGACACTACTTTCTGAGTCCTTGAACTTGAATAGATCAAACAACTGCCGAAAAAGATCATGGAGCCAGAAACTGATCTCCTTGTTTGGCGATCAGCAGCCCAATCAGAGTCGGAGAAGATCTCTAACATCGGTGTGTCGTTTTCGTAGGTNAAAGATCATGGAGCCAGAAACTGATCTCCTTGTTTGGCGATCAGCAGCCCAATCAGAGTCGGAGAAGATCTCTAACATCGGTGTGTCGTTTTCGTAGGTCTTGAACACACCTCCATGGATTCCTCGCCATTTCAGCGACACACAGTCTTGTGCATGGCCGCACATGTACCCCACAAGGTGCCGTAGCACCACCATTGCCTTTTCAGTGGGCTTGGAGGAAAACGTAGAGAGGTATCGAATCACATATTGACACTGCGGCAGATCACCTGAGAGATAGAGAAGNCAACGCACGATCTGTAAATCGATGCATCTTCTCCAGAGAGTTCATTGGTGTTGTCCACATTCTCAATCTCTGAATGCCCAGGTGTCTTTTTGCATTGCAGCTTCGGAGACATGTGTAACAGTTTACACAACTGACCCAAATGTTTCTGATGACATTTGATGAGAAGTCTGCCGTCATCCATCAAACAGTGAGTCCTCTTCAAGAAACTGATTTCGTCCCCGCCTTTGCTCATTGCCTCGATGGCAATGTTGTATTTCTTCCGCAGCTCTGGCACCAATTCTTCGAAAACCGACTTTCTGCTTCCGACCACCAAAAGGTCGTCAACATGCACCAAGAGAAAACATGATCCATCTTGGCTTTTCAACAGGCTCGGGTATGCCTGCAGTTCACTCATCTTCAGACTGNACCACCAAAAGGTCGTCAACATGCACCAAGAGAAAACATGATCCATCTTGGCTTTTCAACAGGCTCGGGTATGCCTGCAGTTCACTCATCTTCAGACTGCACTCTTTGAGACATCCAGCAAGGTCACGGTACCACAACAAACTTCCGTCTCGTTGGCCTGGAAGA
>BGPT01003055.1:34254-55793 GCA_003297045.1 Symbiodinium sp. clade C Y103 | reverse complement strand
AAAAACTTATCGGAACTTATCATACTTATTTTACAGGGTTAACATAAGTCCCAGATAAGTTACTTATAACTTGCATAAGTCCCGGCGTCTCCATAGTATGCCTCAACCCCATGGCCAAGAACAGGCGGTATGATCATCTCATTCGTCTTAATGACCATGAACGGCGACGCTGGGCTACCTCCGAGCATCCCCTTGCAGGATATGATGAACACTACCCGTGTCGGCCCCGGAAATCTATGAAGGTGGAATGTCAGAACACATGCCAGAAAAAAATCAAAATAGATCCCAGGTGGAAAGGCAGAAAAAATGACCGAATAGATGCCAGAAAGGATGCTAGAATGCATAGAATGCCAGAATATATGCCAGATAGAATGCCAAATAGAATGTCAGAGTATATGCCAGACAGAAGGTCAAATAGAATGTCGGAAAACATGTCAAAATAATGTGTCAGGGCGTGAACCACTCGAAGTATGGTAATTTTGTTTTTGCCGCGTTTTCCTGTGGCCGATAAGTTTGTTGCCTTGTTGGCAATGCTGGCGTGGGACTTAGCATTTGACAGGCGCAGGCGGTTTTACCTTTTCGTTTGCAGGGCTGACAGATATCTCAAAACCGGCCGTTTGTTTTCTGGAATAGTGGTGATTCAGTTGTTCTGTCCCGTATTGAAATCGATGGATTTGGAGCAGGCACGAATCCCGGACGGCTAAGGCTACTCAGCAGCTTGAAAGGGCTCCGTCAGGCCCCGTCCGAGAATCTCCTTCTGCGATTGGCGGCCAATATGTTGCCTAGTTTTTGTTTCAGGAGGTCATACGGGAAAATGCATTTGATCAAGTATTGTTTTTGTTTTCTCCGATTTTGGTAAAAATTGATGAAATACTGTCTCAATTGTTTTTTTTTTCATGTTGATAACATTATAGGCTTATAGGGTTTTTGGTTGTCCCGGTGGTTTGGTTTTGGCCCAAAACTGGTCTCAAAATTGTTTTTCAACAAAACATTTTCGCAAGTTAGGGGGCATTCACATGTTTGTGCGTGACCACTTCGATTTTTTTTAAATATATCGTAACCGAGGTATTGGGAAAACGTTCCATGTAATCACACATGTCAATTTGTTCTAATTTTCATACATATCATTCTAAAAATAATCTATCGTTTGCAAAAAACACCACATGTTTTTCATTTGTGATGCATCCCACTCTTGCGGAGTTCCATGATATGTTCAACCTGTTTGTTTTGTTGAGATTTTGAACCGTCACATTGCACATGTAGGCCACAATGTTGGCAAAAACGTCTCTATTGGTCATTAAGAAAACAATGTGTTCTACGTCATTTGTTGGCGTCATATGTGTACAAAAACATGCATCCCAATATTGTTTGCGCAAATTTGTTTGTTGTGTTTTGGTGTTTGCTTTGCTTGTCATGGCAGTACCATGTTTGTTTGGGTCCCTATTTGTGGAGTGTTCCCATTTGGCTGGCCTTATTCTCGCCCGAAGTAGTGACCCAGTTGAGATACGAAGCATGTAGATGGAAAATATCAGGGAAACCCGTGGGTACCGTTGGGTACCGTCTCTAGAACGCAAAAAAATCCCTGGAACATTCCGTGTTTGAACATCATCTTCTCGATGGCATCTGGAATTTTGGAACAAAATCCGCTCGGTGATTGATTCCCATTGTTCAGAACCATTTCCCGCAGGAATGGCAGGAGTTGAAACATGGCCCGATCGAGCCACAGAGACCATTGCCTTCAGTGTCTTGGTCACTGGGATGATGCTTTTGGGGGTACCCCAAAAACTTCGGAAAGATCCATTGTTCAACCATAGTTTCAATGAATTGTCCATATCATCATATCCCAGTCAGAATCACTTGATATAATGATGTCTTTTAGTCAACAGTGCCATAAGTTTGCGTTTAATGGTTCCTTAGCTGAACGCAGTGGCTTAAAGTGTTGTAGGCAGTTGTGTGTGTGTGTAGTGTTTACTTTGGTGAGTTTGTTAGGACATTGATTTCTACCATCTTCGACCACGGGAGTAAAACATATATTATTCAGTCTGGTGAAATTTGTCTGCGTTTGGATTTGAATGTGTTTCTGCTGGATTCTCATTGTGCTGCTTCCGTTCAGTTGAGAAAGTGTTGCAGAGACCCTGGTGCCTGTAAAAAGTGGCCACCAAAGACCCTAGAACATCAGTTTGAGGTTTCCTAAAATGGTGGTACCCCTAAATGATACATTTTAATAGGATTAATAGGATCTTCCACGATAAGCCATCCATTTTGGTGAATCCCATTTATGGAACCCCCCCAGTTGTTCACCAGCCTCTCCTGGATAGAACCCAATTTTGCAGGCAAAGATCAAGTCTTGTCAAGTCGGGAAGTTGGAATTTCCCCCCACCCCAAAAAGATAGAAAAAGAATTCACTGTGGTTGTTTGTTGCTTTGCATCCATGTATATATCAGTCGTGGCAGGTTTCGAGAGGCTCCTGATGGCTCCTCATTATACATTCGATTTCTGACTGCTGGAATCCCGATGAAATCACCATATTTTTGATGATTAAATCCCCATGAAATCACCATTAAATCCCCATTCCTCGCATGATCTTCCCATACTTTGGCTCTTTGGATTGCCTTCGAACCCCCAGGCGTTTTGGACCTTTGCAACTTGGACGAGACGTCCTTATGGTTCGGTCATGGCGTGGTATGGGACTTCTGTCTGACTAATCTCATCTAATATTAAGCACCTTTCAAAACCATAGTTTAGAAGGGAATTTTCATCTCATTGGAACCATGAACCATGGGGCGGTGTTTTTTTTAATGGGAAATGGGATTCATCATTCCCGGTGACATGGATGGCTGGCCGCTGGGTGAACTATGTTCCGCATGGAAATGAAGGGGTTTATAGTCATGGGTCATCCCCAAAATTGGCAGTTCGACCCTGCAAACAAGCTGATTTAGATGAAGACCACCCTATTTAGAAGGGTCTATGTTAATTGGATGGATGGATAGTTCACTTTGGTTTATTGAGGAAACATGACACACTGTGTGATTCCATAGTATTCGATCGCTCAATTTCAAAGGGATGCTTTGCTGATCAAACAACACAAACAATTTTGTGGCTCCCATGCAGACTGCGGTCAAAAAACGTCGGTATATTCAATAGAGAAAGAATTAGACAAACCTTACCTAAATGGCAACATACCATAAGTGAGCCAATTCTGGTGGGTTGATTGATTCCTTTAATATGAAAGCAAACATCAACAAACTTCGCCAGCCAAAAAGGATCCATGAATTGAGTGTGGAAACCCATGGAAATCGTCAGAGATAGATTGTTGAAGAAGAAAAACGGATGCATGTGTTCATGTTCTTGCCTTTCCTAGCTAGACCTTCTTGAACCCATATGAAACCTAATCCATTTGCCCCCAACATATTGGTGTTTAACCTTCAAAAAATAGTGGTTTTTCAACGTGCTTTTTGGAATACTTCGAGAGTCAAGGTAAATCGACCTTTTAGAGATGGGTTTCGATTGGGGTTTGTTGAAGATTTGGGGGAAGGGATTACTAAGGGTGCGGCCCCTCAATTGAACCAATATTGGGCCAATTGGGCAAACCGAACCATCCATTTCCCCCAAACCGGCATCACTGGATGATTGCATGAAGTCAGATTGTTCCTGTTGGCATTTCAGCACTTGAAAGCCAAACCCCTTAGCTGTGGTGGCTGTGGTGGTTAATGAAATTGATCCCCCATGTTTCACTTTCTATCTCTATGTTTTCTTGAATGATTTGCCCACACTTCCCAAAGACGTTTGGCAGGTTTTGGACAGATCACACCGATGAAGATTCTCTTAGATTAATTGAAACTGATTGTGTTCTCCGTAAAATTGTATTATATCTTGTATTATTCTGATTGCTTGAAAACCACTGAAACACATACTGTAGCCGATCAAATTATTCCATCCATGGTTCATTGATGTTCGATCCCTGAATTGAGATCTGGGTGTGAATGGGCTACTCGCAAATACACTGATCAAACACATCATGTTCCCCATCAAAAACAATTTTCGGGGTAGACCCCAATCTCAGAAACACCCAAATATCACATTGATGATCTATTCCGTAAAGATATTCCCCTCAATCCATAAGTGGAAAAAACACGTGCATGAAAGCCTTGAACAAAAGACAACAAAAGTGATGATTAGACCAATCCATCGGTTAGACTATGCCGTTAAAACCCATTTACACAAACTTATTACCCAATCCAATCACAGTGAAATGTTCATTCTCCCAACGTTCAATACTGTGATAGTCCCATCAAACTCTACAGAAATGTGGCCGCCAAATTACCGTATCGTCACTCATCCCCAACCTTGGATAGGTAGTTTAATCCTTCAGTTCTGGACTATTGCAAGTTGCCCAGATCAGTGGCTAAATTCATCGCGTAAAACAAAGTATGTTTAGCATTATGACACATTGATTACCATGATTAACTATGGTAAATCTCCATGAACCCCCTTTCTGAAATCGATGATGAAGCTGGTCAATAGCAGGTTTCATATCTTGACCCATGCATCAACATACATCAACAGAGATGATACTCCCATGATATGCCCATATATGGGTATGGGTCCAAAATAGGCACCCCAATTCTTGGATGGTTTCATCTGGTTTCTACTAACCATAGACTGAAATCTGTGGTCCCCAAGACTCCCAGGTTTGCAACATTTTGACCCATACCCTCTGGTAAACTAACATAGCCATGGAAAAATCACCATTTTCAATGGGAAAATCCACTATAAATGGCAATTTTCAATAGCAAACTGTTAGTTTACCAGAGGGTACCCACATATCCATTCCCTGAGGACCGCTCCGATGGCACCTGGAGACTCATCGATTCAGCGGAAGCTGAGGAAGTTGCAGCTGTCGACGAGAACCAGGATCGGAGACAGGGGATATCATGGGAAAATATTGGGTATATCATGGGTGTATACCCTAGGGTACTGTAAACTAACATAGATGTGGAAAATCCATGAAAATCTGCCATTTATAGATCATTTTCTGACGTAGAAACCGTGGGTTGTCCACATCTATCTTAGTTTACCCTAGGGTAGTGGGTATGTAGTCAACAATCATCATGGGTATATCATGAGATTGTCATCTCTCTTGATGCATGTTGATGGATATGATCAAAATCATGTATATATTTGTATATGTGTATATAGGCATTTTGCCATCCATCGACAATAGGGATTAAAATAGGTACTGTATAATAGGTAGAATGGGCAGGATATGGGTACATGATGGGTATATACTGCAAACATATCAACCAGAATAGGGATGTAGGGGGATATAAGATATATCATCAACATTAATCAACAATAATATTTGAGTGTGTCCGAACATAGGGTACACCCTCAAAGCAATTTTCATACGGAAGATGATGATAAAGCATGATAAAGCATCAAATGCTGGTACCCGATTTTCAGACAAAGCCAAGTTGACCAGAGCTGGGTCCTATGGTAAATTCTCATCGGAAGCAATTCGGAGCGGCCAAATGGGGTGTCCATATTCCTTGCCAAATGGGGAGCCAAGGAGCTACGAAGTTTCCCAAACCGCCTGAGAGTTGTTTGTCATCAACCACCAAAAAAACGTTGATTGAACGGGCGGGTCCGATTTCCTGTTGTACACGTTTTGTACTTTATATTTTTTTGGGGGGGTATCCCAACTGACAGGGTTGATCCGGGGCACCTCAGCCAATCTTTGGTATCGGCCCACGTCGCTTCATGGGCTGTTCGGAATTCACCGGTTTTTTCGAATGGGGAGAACGTAGACAGAGACTCCCCGTAGACAGAGATTCACCGGTTTTTTCGAATGGGAAATCACCATTTTTAATGGGAAAATCAACTATAAATAGCCATGTTCAATAGCAAACTGTGAGTTTACCAGAGGGTAATTGATGGTGATGGTTGGATTTGAGCTTCGAAATCGTGCTTAGAATTCTTCTTAGAAACAATTGATGTTTGTGTTACTTTTCCAGTGGGGTTGTATGGGAATCCAAGCATTGAAAGTTGGAAATCCAACCATTGAGGATGTGGCCCAGTTTGTCACCTGACTCAAATGAGCACGCCATATCACGCCATTTTGACCAAAGCTGGCTCCATGGAACGGGGAGAGATTTGATCTGCGAGGAACACATGAATAGGAACTACCCTCTGGTACACTAACATAGCTATGGAAAATCACCCTTTTTTAAAGGGAAAATCCACGAACTTTCTATGGCCATTTTCAATAGCAAACTGTCAGGCAATACCAGAGGGTAGAGATGGGTCAGTTCACTCTGGTACTCGGAAGGTACCCTAAGATGGGATTTATGGATGGTTATTCCTCCATATACCCTCTGGTATATTAACATAGAGCCTGAGAATAGCTATTTTTAGAGGAAACTAATCTTCCAATCCCTATCTGCCAGGGTCTATGTTAATTTACCAGATGGTAATGTGTATAATAAAAGGTGTTGACCCATCCCCATATTATGCTCAAAAGCAACTATTTGCAAACTATCCTTTTTCAGACAGTATGTCAGCAACCAATCCGGGTACCAATGAGCAATGCCGAGTTCTTTGATACCCTCGTCACGTCATGACTGGTAGTGGGGCTGCAGCACTAAAGATTTAGAATTTAAAAACATGTTTAAACTATGAAGGATAAGATATGACAAGAGTATTAATCTTCAAACATGAGGAAAACACTGAATTCTGATTGGGTGATTTTTATCTCAGAAAGTAAGTCTGCAGGTTGATCCAAGGATTGCGAAATGACTGATAGAATGTTTGATGGTTGGATTCAAATTGGTTTAAAACTCGTAAATGGCCATGGCTTTGAGAGAACATCGCAGAATTCTGGTTTTCACTACAACTTTCCTGGCTTCGACGTGGGTCAGCTACTATCGATATGGCACGTTCATGATTTATTTTAATTTTTGTATATAGTGAGTACATGGGTTGACATGAGTATGGGTCAAGTCATTCGCCTGCCCTCAAACGGATCAAAAGGAGACGGATGTCCAGAATATATACTATCTCATAAGTACAATGACTATAGTTTGTTAAATCCCATATATGGTTATGATATCTCATATATCCATCGTTTTGTCTAATCAAAAAAGATGGTTACATCATCTTACATCCCAGAATACATCACCAGAGACCCTAGAATTTTTCTCAAATAAAGGGTCAACTGTTGGTGGTTTACTCATGTTCCCCCGACTCCTGGGTTTGTGCCTGGGAAAACGCCATGGGATTGATCCCCTCTGACGGTCTAGCAAACTGGTCAGATGTCACCATAGGACAATAGGGATTTCACCAGCAAAAATGAGGATTCACCATCTGGTAAATTGACATAGAGCCTGGCATTAATCGGGATTGGAAGATTAGCTTCCTCTGAAAATAGCTATTCTCAGGGTCTACCCTCTGGTAAACTAACATAGCTATTGAACATGACCATAGAAATAGTGGATTTTCCCATTGATAGCATGGTGATTTTCCATAGTTATGTGGCTGTTCACCAGAGGGTATGTTAATATACCAGAGGGTAATATGATTATCCCATGGTATTTGGTTCATGCTCGTCCATCCCAAAGACCAGCCACAGGTACATTCCCATGGCCGGTTGCATCCCTCAAGGGTACTGTGGGATACCCTCTGGTAAATTAACATAGCTATTGAACATGGGGAAAACCATAGGAAAACCATAGGAAAAACCATAGGAAAATGGTGATTTCATGGGATTTTAATGGGATTAATGATGATTTACCCTCTGGTAATGGCTGACATAGCTATTGAACATGGCTATTTATAGTTGATTTTCCCATTCAAAATTGTGATTTTCCATAGCTATGTTAGTTTACCAGAGGGTACTATCTACTAGATGTTACCAACAAACAAACGGTAAAGGAAACGATATAAGGTCACAAACAAAAATACCATCTCAGTGTGTTCTAAGATATTCTAAGATAATGGGTAAGTCATCTACCAAGGGACCATTCTCCATCATTGGATTCCTTGAGCTTTGACCCTGGAATGTTCATGTTCTTTTTGTGTGAAAGGAAAGTGATGGACGAAGTGATGAAATTCCCCGCAAAGCGGATTTCATGATCAGGCTATTTCCCTTGGTCACAGAGTCATTCGCAAACCCTTCGGTTCCAACCTCATCTGGCTCTACGGGGTAGCTTTTAGAGAATACCCTCTGGTAATCACAGCTCCAAGGCTGGTAAACTCCCAATTCATCGACCAAGTTTCACCGTTGAAATGCCCATCTTTTAGGAATCTCCTAGCCAGCCATGATTGATTAGGAGAGGGTATATCGATGAAAATTGCAATAGTGACACAGCTGACCGGTACAGAGAGAGCATTCCGAACGCCGTCACCGTCCGAAAGTCTATCAGGTCTCAGATAGACCGCGGTTGCCCCACACGGCAAAGATGTCATATGGGCATATGAGGGTTTCCATAAATGGGGATACCCTAAAATGGATGGTTTATTACATGGAAAATCTAATCTATAAAGGGATGATAGCTGGGGCTACCCCAATTTGAGGAAACCTCCATATTCAGCAACAGTGGGTTTGTAGATACTATGAAATCCCATGATTTTCGCCATTAAATAGGATCTAAACATTCATTAGTTCCTTTGAAATCCCATGAATTTTCCCCATGATCCATTCATTAGTTCCTATCACCCTCTGGTAAACTAACATAGCTATTGAACATGGCCATAGAAATAGTGGATTTTCCCATTAGAAATTGTGATTTTCCATAGCTATGTTAGTTGACCAGAGGGTAAACCACGATTTTCAGACACCAAACATGACGCGGTCGGCAGGAGACGGTTGGGAACCCTTTGAGCAACGGGAGGCTGCTGGAGGTCATGAGAGTCATGGGTGGCTCGGCGCGGCCACCGTGTTTCCCCAGACATGGCACAAAAAACATTGATATGAAAACAAGTGCCTCCTGGTTAACTAAGTAGTAAGACGAGTTTTGATTTATCACTATGCTAACTAGGGTTTTTGATAGATATGTAACTATTTATTGTTCGTTTCAGCTACGAACCAACCAACCAACCTATCACCGGGGGGCACAACCTTGTATATTTCAATTTCATGCCCCTAGTTTTGACCCATCTATTTCTTGGCGTCGCTCAAGGTGTTTTTGGAGATCGCCGTTTGCCTTCCACCACCTGGGACTTTGATTGCAGGTCTGGGGTTCCAGGGTCGGAGGTCTTAGAGTACCTGGACCATGCTTGACCTTCAAAGTCCCCAGCAGCATCACCAACAGCAAAGGTGGTAGCAATGAGTGACAGCAGCCAGTGACTACTTATAAGTTTGAATCAGCCCTAGCCTCCGGAGACATCCCGCCACAACTGAATTCTCCAGAACCACCACACGAGAACCATTCCGGAACCTGCATCCGGAAGCTATCGTGGAACCCACACTGGAACCCATACCAGAGCCAACGCTTCGGAACTTCCGAAACCATCACACCGAACCTCCGGAACCATCCCGGAACACCGAACTTTATCTGGGCTGAGACCCCTAAGCCACCACTGCTTGGGAAAAATGTGAATATGTTATTGTTTGGTCGAGTAAACGCAAATAAACCATGTTCGGGTGATTGATGAGGGTCAAGGAAGTTTTCATGTTCGACTTGCAGTTGCGTCGTTTGTAAGAACAAATCTAAAATGTGAGAAATGATAAAATGAATGTCTATTTAAAATTTGCTGCCAATTCCTGCCTCATGTTACTCGACGGGTTCTCAGCAGAAAAATCCTTGGATTTTGACTTCTACTGTGGCTATGCGGGTTGCCCCAAACAAATTGAACATATAGGAACCCCCAAAAACTAAAACCCTCCTCGTTGTGATTGCTATGGTGATATATCTGGAGGTTTCCTAAAATGGAGGTACCCCCAAATCATCCATTTCAAAAGGATTTTCCATTCTAAACCATCCAGTTTGGAGATCCCTCATATTCTAGGAAACCCCTAATTATACATATATGATATGTATTTATAAATATATATATATACACATAAATACATATATATATATATATTCATATATATATATACATCGTTGGGAACACCTGCAGGCACCATTTTCACAAAGGTTGCAACTGCCATTCTCGTGAGGATACGGTGCCTCAGCAATGGAGAAACTGGGCAAAGCCAATCCATGCGAGGAGGCGCCCCAGAAGATCTGGGTGATGTTGCAACCCCTTTGTGGAGCCGATGTTTGGATTTGTCTGAAAAAGATATATCCTGAATCCGGAAAATTCCAATGGATTATTGTTGTTATCGTTCTTCAAAAGTTCATTTAGACGGCTGGACGGTATACCCATCTTTCAGACAAGATTATTTGGAGGTTTCCGAAGTCATGGGGGTACCCCCAAATCATCCAAGTCATGAATGACCATTTTAGTATGTTTATAGTATTGTAGCCAATGGTGACTTAGAGGTCCTTCTTTAAGAAACCCCGATACGTGTTTTGGGCAATGGGAATGTCCAACATTTCAGTTGCTACCATGTGTGTCAAAGTCAGGCAAATCCAATTGCCAAACGCATCATATGCAATACCATGTTCAGCCATATTGACTCAACACATATTGTCGATGTTTTTCCACATGGTTTGCTTGTGTTTCTTCAGACATTGTTCAATCCACTCAATCACGTTATTGTTGTTTGGACATTCTTTCTGTTGCTCGGCGTCGATGGCAGGAAATGAAGGCAATATTTGGCAAGGTTGCATCAAAGAATTGCACGAGTGCCTCGGCGTCGTCGACATTTCCCTCTGAGGGTGACCATCCAAAATCGTTGAAAGCACCAGATTTTGTGCATTGGTTGGCATGGGACCCAGATGCCAAAATTTGCCAGCGAATCTAAGTCAATGTTGTTTTCATAGTATCGATACTTTGATCCTTTAAGGGTTCATGAAATGGATTTGGAAGTTTCTAAGTATTTGGGGAGGGTCTAGGTACCCATTTAAAGTTCCACATATTATATTTCAGCCTCATGTTTTCCGGACTTGAGTTCTTGGATTGGGATTGTTTGCTTCATCATCTTGTATTTGAATCAGACCGGTGACCGTAGGTTCGGTGTTTGTACTTTTCCCAGCGCAGGAACATGTCCACTGGGATCTTTATTTGAACAAGAACCTCCCCCCTGGCATATTTCTTCAACTGGGCGGACCCCATCCCCCTGGTATTGAGTTGGGCTCCCAAAGCGAAGAATATCTCAGAAGCAAGGGGCTTCGGAGGTTCTGGCACTAGAATCTTCAGCACTACCTTGAAAGCTTTCACCCATGTTGAAGCTATTTAGATGTTCATCATTGTTCATCCCAGTTGGTGAGTGGATGTCACAGGGCTTGATCCCATTAAAAGGCTGGTAACTACTGGGACGCAGATCCGCGAAAAATGTGTTCTTGTTAAAATGGTGTGCCCAAAGTGGAGCTGAAACACTTCTGTACCGGGCGGTGTTTTCGACGCAGGCTTTCTTGTACACAACCTTGGGTCTTTCCGAACACCATCTGAGACAGAGTGCTTTAACCTAAGTATAAGTCGATAGCCACAAGAGGAGAACATTGGTGATTTATCTCTTTGCCTAGCCTTCCCCCCCCCCTGCAGCTGGGGTGTTGGGAGCAACCCTGTTAGAACTCATAGTTTGCGGTTCCTTCCCTAAACTTTCCAAAAGCTTTTCTGAAGGTTTTTGGTGATAGTTTCTGTGTGGTGTTTCTCTTCAGTCTGCCAAAGAAGTGTCATTTCCCCAGCTAACATAGACCCTGCTAGTTAGGAGCTTGGAAGATTAGTTTTCACCACTCTATGTTTTGCTATTTTCAGGCAATATACTGGAGGATTTTTTTTTGCAAAACCAGTCCCAATAATGGAATGTCTATACATTCAGCAAGACTGCCGTGGAACTTTGAAAGGCATAAAGATTGGCTGTGGATCTTGATCTCCATCGACTGAATCTAGTGAATCTAGTGTCACTCAGTGAGTGGATTTGTTCTCATAGCTTTTTGATGTTTGAACTGCGTAGTTGCGCCTGAAACCGGCCAGTTGTTGAAGAAACTGTTCGCACTAGCCTGAACCGTTTTTTTTGGTAAACCCAATGCCAAAAACCATCCCAGGAACCAAGCAAAGGGGGGGCTCATTTTGCATTATCTATCACATTCATTGACCATTTTCTATATTGTCTGACTGGTTTGTTATTGCTGTGAACGTGAGTCGGCCTATGGATCCCATATTATTGCCACTCCCAAGGAGGTTTTCATGTCGGCCCACGCCAGCATCAACCCGGCAAGGTGGAGCCCTTGATGTTGTTGAAGCTAATTAGAGACTGGTTGTGGACCTTATTGAAATTAATTGAACCTTGAAAAATCGCAGGTTTTTTAGCGGTGCAAAAAAAAAACTTCACTGACAAGCAAATGCATATATTTCCGCTGACAAGACATAAAAAAACGCAGTGTTTGCACTTTTGTTTCATATATGATGCCTGCATGCATGAATGCACCGTGTGCATACAGAGATAATTGTTTAAACATTTCTCAATGCAAGCTGGGAATTGCAGAACACTTGGAGTTGATGTTTCCCAGGCCCTTCCGAAGTCCATTATATGAACTGCAGGGCCTTTCACCAATTTTGCCACCATTGTTGCTTGCATGTGTGGGAAAAGTGGATCTGTTTGAGCAAAGCAAACAACAGGAGCGAACCCAAAGACCCCCACAAACACGAAGCTGACGACCCGCAGATTGATAAGATGCCACGCTCACAAACGTTGCCGAACAATTCACGTTGGCGCATAGATGCTGAAGAAAAGAATTGCTCTGAAGGGAACGCTATGTTTCAAAATGAGGTATGTCCCCAGAATGGCAGGTGGACCTCGAAATTGGACACCTTTTGGTCTTGCGCGCCTTGCGACCCAGAAACATGATATGTAGACGCGCGCCAAAGCTAAGTGGCCATCAGCGCGATATCAGGTGGACGCGCACCCCCGGTTGGAAAGCCTCAGCAAGTGCCCTGACAGCCGAGTCGCTGGCCGTCGCTGGCCTTCACGCAACTGCCCGCGCTGGCATCAAAACCGTTCATGTCTTTGGGTCTCAACGGTGCCTTGGCTTTTTACTGATTGGCTGGGTGATGGTGGGCTGTTGCTGTGGGCGTGCAGTGGGGCGTAACAGAATTTTGAAGAAACAATCATGTGGCACGCGCATTAATCAAATGAGATCCTCACTGTGGATGCAACCCGGATCATGTCCACACGACAGCGCAACATAGACTTTTGTGCTTAAAGTATGGTTTGATTTCAGCGCATGTGATGGGCAGTGCATGGCAGCCCCGTCCAGTTTGATGATTGCCGATAGTTCAATTGTGTGGGATCAAACAAAGCGATATCAAATTGTTGGCGACTGCGTTCCCAAACGTTTTTGTTGTTGGAGCCAGAGTCAGAGTATAGCATCAAACGCAATGGCCGAAAATAGTATACAGGCTTATTGGAAACTGCTTGTTGATTTTGTGACGCGCGGTCAGGATGGGAACGCACGGGTAACTTGTTTTGTATTTTTTCGTTTGCTGCTGCAAGTATCGCTGTTGAAAATGGCTGGTGGGAACTCACAACCCGACAAACATCTGATGTTTCACGATTTTCGCCCAGGTGTTTTGGGAAGTGCTGATATCTCGGTCGACAAGGACGGTCTGATCGTCAAGCAGCTAACGTCTTCCCATGGGCTGGGGAGTTGTTTTGATGGCAATGTGTTTTATGTTTGCAGGCAAGAAATTATAACCCAAAACCAACTATGGTTTTCGTATGTTTCCTTCGAGCAGTTGTTCAGCGCATTTTTGTGTGTTTCAAATTTGATGTTTTTTTTAACATTTTGATGGCATTGTGGCATAGCTGGAAAGTTTCATGGCAGAAGCATTTGTGTTGTTTAATAAACATCAATGTTTGATTGTTATTTGTCTGTTTGTTTGTTTATTTTCCGTTGTCCTTTGAACTCAATCAACAGTGACCACACGCGGCTTGCGATTGCATGGCCATCACATCGTGATGACAAACCGCCAGGACGTGGCGGCCTTGAAATTTCTGGCCGAGCAGAGTCCCATGACATCCAACTCCTCGGGGCGTGCACTGCTGCGACGATTGAAGGCCTTGGGGTCGGAAGGCGTTGAGGGTTGGTTATTTATATAAGTGGGAAAATCATCCAATATTAACCATTTTGAATGGCTATGTTAAATAACCAGAGGGTAATATATATATATAAATGTGGGTAAAACAATACCATAAACTACCCATTTGGGAATGATTTGTACCACCTATTTATGGTGAAATTGGGGATAGTTTATCATTGTTTTGCCAACATTATATAGAGGGATATAATACTTGGTGGTTCACCCCAGTTAGTTAGTGAATTTAATTTGGAAAATCATTTGCATTTGGACTGACGAGACTTGCCCTAGGATAACCAAGTATAGCCAATTTCAAAGCATGGATGTCCATTCCTATACATTGGTTGGTTGAATAATGAATGGGTGACGGTGACTTACACAAGGAATTGGTGAAAAATATTGCGAAGAAATGTACACAGTGTGGCAAGGCTTTTGGATTTTTCGATTGGTTTCAACCATGACAATTGGGATATGATATTACAGCAAAAATATTGATACAGAATAATGGTGATATGAAAATACGGGTATCAATCTGCCAATGCCGTGGATATTCACTGCAACAACAACGGCGATATTAATCTGTTAATAGTTTCAGTAGATTCAGATGAAGACCTTGGAGATTCTTATAAATCATGGTTAGGTTCACCACCATATGGTTTATATACAGCATAGATAAGATATGGTTTACGAGATCAATATGATATAATAATTAACTGGTTTCAATTGCCACTAGTCACTAGACTATGATCTAAATTTGGGGATGGTGAGAATTCATCAACGATGATTTGGATATTTGATATGTTCCAATCCATTTCCGGAGCGTTCAGAATTTCAGAGGGAAAAGCAGTTTTGGGTTGAACCAAGCTCTGTGCCGCCAGGCAGACTTTCAGAACTTTGGTGAGTTTCTTGGGACCCTGATGTGGGTGCGTGGTTGTGCCTGTTTTGTGGTATGACACAACCATCTAATGATATGTTTAGGAGGGAGCTAAGGAGCTGTATCGAGATTCCTTACCAAATGGGGAGCCAAGGGCATGACTGGCATAGCCAACAAACATGTCAATGTGGATTTCCTGTTGGGATTCAGACACGACCCGCTGGATTAGACGGAGGATCATCAATCCACATTTCATCCCCCTGCTTTGTGGTTGTTGAATGCACCCGCTCATTATGCCAGGCCGGTTGTTGATGATCTTTTGCCTCGAGCTTTGTGATTGGTGATATATGTTCATGTGTTGCAGGTGTTTTTTTTCATGTTCACTCTCCCAAGTATTCATGGCTTCGCCGTCTTATATTCTGGGATTGAAACCACTATGTTCTGTTTTTGATATCCTACCAAGTATCCCAGGTGTCATATTTCATTCTCTTGTTGTGGCGCATCCCCCAAATACCCTACTTCGATGTGAATTCCATGTGCCATCCGGTAAACAAACGTGGCTGGCTGGAAAATCCCCGATAAAAGGTTCTAAATCATGTTAAAGTCATCTATACATGAGGTATGTTCCTCTGCCATGTTTGATTACCAAAGTGGATACATAAACTTGTTTTTGGAATATGAAATGCAACTAGATTGACGGGACGTACTGTACCCTTGTAAATGTTTGTATTAGTGGGCAAGAGGATGTAAGAGTCTCAATTCTCACAAATTTACGCAGTTTACACAACATGTTAATGTCGGATATATACATTGTCAATCATCATCCAAGTATTCTCATCATGATTTTATCTATTAGATTTATGTATATATATCAACAGATTAATGTTCAATGATAATATTGAAATCACCTCAGTTTTTGGCATAACATGCCAACATCCAAAAAAACCTGGGCATTTCCGCCGGATCCACCGGGACCGAGGCTGCAACAAGCGACCTTCCGCAACATCACCAGCAGCAGTGCTTCGCAAGTGCTGCAGGCGTGCCACAGCTTGGTAGAGACGAGAAATGATGGGAAAATGATGGTAAAATGATGGGAAAATGATTGGAAAAAAATTGATGGAAAATGATGGGAAAATGATGGAAAACATGGGGTTGATGGGGTTGATGAAGCGTTCTCAGAGGTGACCATGTGTCAAGAATGGGGTAGCAACATGGACCAACGATGATATGGGTCATTTTTAGTACCAAACCATCCATTTTGATCCATGTTGGCAGAGAATATCAACCCATACCCAACTATGGATCCCAGCGATTAGATGTTTGGCTGATACCAACCTGTCATCCAATGGAACGGCACAAGAGTTGGCGGGATCATTTGGTCACAGAAACAGATGTGCCAGAGTTTCTTTTCCCAAAAAACCGGGGATGATTATCCGGACTTATAGATATGGTTTGATGATGTTTGATGTACCTATTGAATCCTAAATTGAGAGGATTCCGAATATTGCTGGCATGACCATAGCCTATCATGACACAGGGCGGATTTTGAGGTCTTCCAGGCTCCAGGTGGATTTAGTATCGGGCAGGGCACTGGGATTATGTCAGAAAATCACCCGTCAAAGCAATTGATATCTTGTAATGTGGGTAAAACAATAATAAACCATCCCCCAAATCACCATAAATAGGTGGTATAAACCATTCCAAAATGGGTGGTTTATTATTGTTTTACCAACTAGAACAGTTGAAAAAGCAGCCATTTCCTTCTCTTAAATAGTGGTAACACATATATATATATATATAGTAAGATAATGTAAGATACCTTTTCTTTTAAAGAAAAACAAAGGAAAAACAATGAAAAAGATAGAAAACCCATCTTCTTGAGGCTTCACATTGACTTCCATTGCTATGTTTCCCACAACAGCGACTTCCAGCCCAGCCGTGTGTGCTTCTGCCAGGAGCGACATCAGTTGGAAGCGCTGCAGTCGGAGACCGACAGTTTGATCCAAGCGCTGGAGAGTGTCTCGGTGAAGGTGTTCAGTGCTTGGAATTGGTAGTGTCTAATTTCACTGGATTGGTTAATGGGAAAATTTACAGGAAACCATGGATTTTCCCATCAAATACAGGGGTTTCCTGTAAATTTTCCCTTAAACCAATCCAGTGATAATTACCCTATTTAACATAGCTATGGAAAATCACAATTTTAAATAGGTATAAGTCACCATAAATGATCCATAAAAAGGAAATATTCCTGGGATATGTTAAATAACCAGAGGGTAATTACCTTGGCTACCCTCTGGTCATCAGCCACGTGGCAAGCTGGGAAATCCACTATAAATGGAGGTTTTAATGGGAACAATTATCATCTATAAATAGTCGATTTTCCATTGCCATGTTTGATTACCAGAGGGTAGTATCATTGGATTGGTTTTCCAGGGAAAATCAACAGGAAGCCATTGATTTTGTCGAATTGATATAGGGAGGTTTCCTTCTTTATTTCTCCCTTAAACCAATCCCCTGAAAAGTAAGTGCCCATTCAGTGGGTTATCTCATTTATAGATGGCGCGGCATCTAACATCTTATAAGCCCAAATGCTTGCGGGGTACAAAGACCTTGTGGCAATATCATGGTCCTGAAGTAGATAAGATTTGGTATTTTCAAAAATATTCTCATTTTAGATCATTTTAGTTGGTTTTGTTTGAAACTTCCACAATTTATCTACTCTAGGAGTACTATGATGGGATATCATGATAGAATGGGAATATACAGCTATAAATCATGAAACTCATGGTTCATATTTCTGGGGATATGACCGGATACAATGGTAGTACAGCCAATGATATGGGATTTGGGCCATGATCCCTTCCTTGATTTGCTGAGCCAACTGGATTTTTTTCCTGGAAATCCACTGGAAATGGGAAATCCATAGTGAATATGTTTACCCTCCGGTAATCAGCCATGTGGCTGGCTGGAAAATCCTCTATAAATGGAGGTTTTAATGCAACAATTATATATCTATAAATGGTGGATTTTCCATTGCCACGTTTGATTACCGGAGGGTAAAGTCTGAGGTTCCTTGAGCAAATCCAAGTATTGGGGGTGATATATTACATTAAGATTGTATCATTGTATTCCCATGAACCAACATTTGCCGACATTCATCAACCATTTTGTCTACCCATGGATGTTCTACATTTCCACCCCCATAAACACTCCCCATAGCTGGCTTCCAACTATGTGCGAATCCTCTCTTCAATCATAAACCATACTTAAGTCACAAAAGTACCCAACTAAAAGACATCCTGTTGCAAGGATTGAAATAAATGATCAGAATAGGGTGATATTCACATTCCCACAGGAGCCACACTCATATCCTGCTCATCCCACACAGAAGTATTCCAGTACGAAGGTTGTTAGTTCATCACTTTTCCAATGGTAAGTTGGTTCGTTACATCCAGTTAAATCCTGATTTATTGTTAGTTCAACTTCCATTTCCTGTTGATTTTTTTCACACACCCTTTCGTTTGTCGGTGTTCGTTGATTGAGATTCTTCAAGATTGATGGTTTCAAAGAACCATGAACCTCATGTGGTGGTGAAATACGATGAAATACATGTTGTGTGTTTTCATCCACATTTATCACATTTTTGCTTAGTTGAAATCCCATGAAATCCCCATGGAAACCGGCCGGTGGTTGCGTCGCCCCAAGGCATGCTACAGGAGGACACGAAAGCAATGCAGCTCGGTCCAAAACTTCGGGGGTAGCAGCAAAGTGTGATTGAAGAAGAAAACATGTGGATTATACCCTCTGATCATACGTTGCTGGCTGGAAAATCCTCCATAAATGGAGGTGCTAATGGGAAAATTAATGTAAAATTATCTATAAATGGTGGATTTCCATTGCCACGTGTGATTAAAACCACCAGAAAGATGGTTGATAAAATTTATGGATTTCGCTGGTGTTAATTGATGTTATAGACAATATTTTCAGATGGATGATCATATAGTTGTCCGATTAATATGTGGATTTAACTGACCTTAAAAAAACAATGGAGATTTACCCAGCAAGTAGATTCAACTTACAACAATAATATGATGTTAGTGTTCAACTCTTGGGATTTTGATGAGAAAAAAAACGATTATTTTTCGATTATGTCCATTAATTTCCATTCAGGCAATCATGTGGTTTGCGTATCTATCCAGACATAGTGTACGCAGCATGGACGCATAACAATGTACACATGTGCCTTTTTACACCAGCATCAATTTTAGGGGAAGAAAGAAACACAAGTATGTTGCCATCACAGCACATTTAAGATTAAGACAAATAATCAGTTGAGACCTGTTGGCCATCACCTGCTAATTCACTTCACTATTGATGTTTTTTTCCAGTTGAAGCAGCAGGTTTCAACCAGCAAAACATGTTCCTTCCACGTCGATTTCACCGTGAGGTACGACGCCATTGAGGCGGCCAAAGCGATGGCCAACGGCGCAACAGCTGCGGGGAAAGCAACAGGCGATGCGAAGCCGCCGAAAAACATCAATGAGGTTGTATACCGTATTACGTCTATTATTGTATTTTTATATAACTCGCAGTATTTGTCATGTAATGTTATACTTATTTGTCATTGTTATTGTTTTGTTGTTTTTTAATTTGGTGGTATCGGTCTTATAGATTCTTATAGTATTTTTTGTGGGGTTGGTATTTGATATGTTTGACATTAAGGTGGGCCCATCATGGAATCCCTTGGAATACCCAGGGGTTGATGCCAGAACTTTAGATTTGGATATCCAGTGCAAGGTTTTCCATATCTTTGGAAGAAAAACTGCTTGGAAGATCCACGTTTGGCTGAGTTTTAACATCTACCCTCTGGTAAACCAACATAACCATGGAAACTCACCATGTTTAATGGGAAATTCCACTATAAATGGCATTTTTTAATAGCTATGTTAGTTTACCAGAGGGTAGCTTTAAATCTACTATCCGTACAGATTATAAGTACCTCACTGCGATGTCACCGATGCTTAGCAAGGGGTATCATCCCCGAAGAGAAACCTCAGTCGTTACAGGTGTTCCTGAAGTGCATCCACCCATGTTGTTTATTTACCCTCTGGTAATTAAACGTAGCTATTGAAAATGGCAATTTATAGTGGAATTTCCCATTGAAAATGGTGAATTCCCATAGTTATGTTAGTTTACCAGAGGGTACTTGCTGTCAATGCAAGAGAATCAAAAAGGAGTCAAAAAGGGAGAACACGGATGATGGCACTGACATCGACTGATTGACAGAGGGCGGACATCATGTCAGGCGCTGGCTGTTCCATGTCTGTAGCGATGACTTCAATGGGCATTTGAGGAGCCATAGGCGAAGAACGCGAAAACAAAGGTGCTCTCATTTCTTACCACGTGAATGACTTCAACCACAATGGCATTTGCGGGACGTCCGCGATGCTCGACTGTGGGGCACCGATCACCACCTGCGTGAAATGGAGATTGCCAGTCGCGGCGCACGAGGCGCGGTATTCCTGGACGCCGCTAACTCCGCTAACCCTGGAAAACTTCTGGTACCCAAAACACAGCAGCAAACAAAGCCAAAAAAGCAGGAAGAGCAACGTCCGGTGACTCAATCAATCTGAGACCGGACAGTCACTGAAGGGAAGTTCAAAATCTAAGATTTGTTGTTGCTTTCCCCTGGAATTAAAACAATAACTGTTGATGATCGACAAGTTGGTTTATACCATGTTGGTCTATTTTGGCTACATATATATATAATATAACCATGGTTGGAACCATTGCAATGCTGATAATTACAGCAATGTGCGTTGGTTGGGGCATCATGCGCAAATGATGGTGAGAATAACACTCAGCCGGTAAACTGCTGAACGGCTGAGACTGATGGATTCACAAATCAAGTTCAGTATATTCGAATCTCACAGATTTGACACCTCTATACAAAACTGTGGAAAAAAATGAAGAACAAGGGGTGCCCAGAGGAAGTTAGGGAGGCCTTCTAAAAGGCAGGCCCTTTGAAGAGGGGCACGCATGTCGCAGCAGGGCGCAGCAGTGCCATAAGAAATCTCCGCAACATCCACCTGAAAAAAGTACAGAAACTCCACAAACACCATTTCCGGACGTTTCAGGTGGGTGAATTTCAGATTCACAGATAGCAATCAGGTACAATATATATATTTAAGGGCTACGCCCCCTGCCGCCGACCCCAGGGGATGTGTCCCTAGGGCGGCGAGCGGGGGGTTGCAACCAGTCACGGGGATCTATACATACGANTCGCGATGCAATTCGGATCGCAAACCTGTTCTAATCCTCTTGTTGGAAACAATGAACAAAACGGCTGTTCAGGCCTGAGTCAGAAAGATGACTACCCACTCAAAAAAAGAAAGATTGACAGAACAACAACTTGCACAGCAGTCATCTAGTGAGACTAGCCACCAAATCTCATATGCAGATATTGCAGCTCTTGATAGGC
>BGPT01003055.1:5085-21956 GCA_003297045.1 Symbiodinium sp. clade C Y103 | reverse complement strand
CGAAGCCTCTTTTTATGGCATGTTGACAGTCGGCAGGGTTAGCTTTGTGCTTGGGGTGAGAGTGTTGGCCGGTGAAGCCTCTTTTGATGGCTCGTCAACCGTTGGACTCCCTCGACAGTCGGCATCCCGAAAAAACAAGCGTGATTGCAGTGCAATTGGATTGCTGTCACTGATTAACCTCCTTTGGGGTGTTTTCTATTCGGAGGTCACCTAGAGATACATTCGGGCACATGTACTGTACTTGCTCAACGGTGAACATCTCCATAAACGTGATGCGGCTGACCTGGGGCATCGCAGGTGCATTACCTTTTTCGGTTAGCGGAATCTTGGATCGAGGCTCTGCGCAATGGAGCAGGCCGTGGGGTAGTACCTCAGGTATTCGAGGGTCATATCAGTATGGGTGTGTTAAAAAAAAATATATATATATATATATACACATGTAATCTTCTTATCAAGTCATGTGGACCGTGGCACAATATTTGGTGCAAGGGTTTGGCTGGAAGATGACTTGGATAGGGATGCCGGCTGTTTGATCCATGTTTGTTTTCCTGGGGTTTGTTCACAGTATGAACGCGGATAGGACAAGGGACAAAATTACCCTTAATTTTGGGGTACTTTTTCCATGTACGAACTCGGACCCAACGTCTGGCAAAAACCATGTGTGGTTCAGTTGCGTCTGCAACCTTACACGATGTACAACAATTATGTTCCAAAATAGTGATGAGTTGTTTTCTGCTATATGCATTCCCTAAAGTGGGGGATATCTTGAAATTGTCCAGCTATTGGGAGAACCCTATGTATTGAATCAATGATATTCATATTTGTCGTGGAGGAGAAGTGGTTTGGATCATACACGATGTACTATGGAAAAGAACTATATGAAAGGCTTCTATGATAAGGACGAAACTTACCCTTAATTTTGGGGTACTTTTTTCCCTGTACGAACTCCGACCATGTGTGGTTCCGTTGCGTCCTCAACCTTACACAATGTACAACAATTATGTCCAAAATAGTGATGCGTTGTTTTTGACTACATGCATATGGGAGTTCCTTAAAGTGGGGGATATCTTGAAGTCGTCCAGCTATTGGGAGAACCCTATTTATTGAATCAATGATATTCATGTATGTCGCGCGGGAGAAATGGCTTGGATCATATACGATGTACTATGGAAAAGAACTATATGAAGGGCTTCTATGATAAGGACGAAACTTACCCTTAATTTTGGGGTACTTTTTAGGTCTAAAATTTGATCCCAAGGGTACTGTGGGCCAGGGGCTTTCGAGTAGGATAGAGATCGCATAATATGCTGCCCGTAGGCTGATGGAGCTCTATGATGGTGCCAATGGAGCCCACCCTGCGGTGGCGAAGCTCCTTCCCGGACGTGTGAGGTACACTCAGTGGGGGCATCCGTTTGGCGGCGGGTTGGTCCATATCAGTCATCATTCATGGGGATGTAATGGATGTATGACAGTAACAATGGGAGTAAAATGAGATATGATATGGGATATTTAATACAACGGTAGCAAACAATAGAGGTACCATGATATATCAATATGGGATGTAAAACCTAGCATAGCAATGATGACATGTTCAATTTGACAGTGATAACATTGAGACAATACTGGGGAGATCATGGGACATTACACAATATTAACCTAACATGCTACGGATGTCTGGATATTTTTTTGCCAAAACCTTTTGCACATGGTTTTCAATTAAAAGACGCAAAAAAAACCGGATGGTAAATCACCAGAAATCCCTATAAATGTCTGTTTATTATCTGTATATAGGGATGTTTCATTTTGCCATGAATGACCATTAAATATCGTGAAGGCACCATTTAATCCCAGCACCCTCTGGGTATGACTAACACAGCTATGTAAAATGACCCATTTATAGATGATAAACATTGATTGGCATGGTGATTTTCCAATTAAAGATGTTGCCCTCCATGGCTATGTGAAATAATCAGAGGGTAATCCCATTGAATCAAAGCTAGATCAATCTATTGAGATTATCCTCTGTCAGGTTACCTGCAAGGTTCCACTGGACCATGCCGAGCTAGATGAAGAACGCATGCGGAGGACGGGGATTCTGTCGAAGGGGCGATGGGGAGTTCATTGGCTGTAGAACTGAACAATAGTATAACATGGAGACATCATGTAAATTGATTGGTTTTTTTTTCGTGATTATTCTATAATTACTAGGGGAACATTTGGATTATATGATGCTAGCATCACATATTTGGATTGGTTGAAGATGATTTCGCGTACTTTCCCAAAGGGAAATCCATTACGACTGGGACATGATATGAGCTATAAGCAAAATGTCGTTTCTTGTCTTCACGAATCCCTGGTCATTGGAACCCTCAGACAACTTCAGACGGTTTCTTTGCGTCGGAACGGAGTTCCCTTGCCATGGCTGCGGAACCAGAGGCTGAAGCTGCCATTTTTTGGAACGTTGCTGTGTTTCGCTGATTTATTCACAAAATCGGGATATAGCCATAGCTTGATATATTGATATATGTATTGAGGATACATGTATAGCTTCATATATATATATATACACAGCAATATGTATTGAGGATATAGTGGGATATTGATGATATTCCTTGTTTTTGTTTGGTTTTGGGATTAAGATGAAACCCTCCAAGTTGCTGGCAAGATCAGTTTCCAGACTTGGGACTGACCGTTTTGCGGCCTCCATGTCAAAATGAACATCAAATCAAACCAACACGATTGATAAAGAGTACCTACCATAGTCTTGGGTGAGAGTAGCTGTTTCCATTTCAATCCTATTAGAATCGGATCAGAGTAAAAGCCAAGGTGTTCTGTAGACTTTGCCAATAAAACCAACCCAAGGAAACCTGCTATTTGCTGGTTAAACTATTTTTCTTTCAAGCATTGCATTAACTTTTGTTTGATGTCCATTTTGAGAGAATTCAGCATATCATATTTTTGGTTACATATCCCATCTCAATATATACATATATGTATATATGTAATTATATATATATCCCCATCAGGATCCCCATATTCAGGTTAGTTTCACAAATCACAAGCCTCCTTGCGACCATAGCATTATTTGAATGGGCTCAAATTCCAAGATGGGTTCTCCTTCCAGAACAACGAAGCTAAGTAATGCTGAGGCTCTGCTGTGTTTTTTTGTTCGCATTGGTTTGTGGGAAAATGGGGTACACCGCCTGAAGATGGCAGTCTAGATTGGGAACATCATCATTATCCATGACATTTTTTTTTGGGGACGGTTTCCCCCATATTCTCAGAGAAAATGAGTTAATATCATACAATTGTTGCTGTAAACCATCATGTAAAATTCAGTGAAATCTTTAGTTTCCATGGTTTTTCCGTAGCGTTCTCGCCTTGATGAAATCCATGTTTTTCCTGCAGGAAGAGGAGTCTACAGAGGTGGACCAGCTTCCAGAAGAAGCGAACGAAGTGAATGAAGTGGCCGAGCTGCCATGTGAGCCGCGTCCAGCGCGTGGACGATCATTGAGGGGTTGGGTTGTAGAATTCATGAAATATAGCGTATATACCTATAGTTGGTGAGTTTATAACTTCAATTGCTATTGGTTTTTAACCAATATTTAGTCTCATTGTTGTTGGTTTTAGGTTTATAACTTCGATAACTGCAGCTGAAGACAAACATGTTATAATGGTTCATGGTAGTTGATCTAATCACTGAGTAACTAACAGTTTTTATAACTATTGTTGTTGACTTTGGTTTTTATAACTCCCATGATTGTGATAGTGATTCATAACTACTTCACTTCATATAGTTGTTGATCTAATAATCATTGTAGCTACAGTACCCAATATGATAGGGGTCTATCAAGGGATCATTAAACCCACACCAACCACTAATATTTAATAACCTTGTGGCGGCGTTGAATCGTTAAGAATTTCTTTTTCTGGCCGCATTTTCAAGCGCATCAGCAAACCAGTTGTTCTTTGTGGTACTCCCAGAATCGGAGCACCTGAACATTTACCGAAGTCTTATTCGGTTTTTGGGCATATAATAAGCATGATGGTTTCCACAATTAATTTCCCCTTTATTATTCCAGCGAGGTACAAGCGATAGCGTGACCCATTTCTTTCAACAATGCGGTGCCCCAGGTCGTTCGCTACGTTGATGCAAAGAAGTTGGCGAACAATTTTTGGCTTATGCTAGATATACATCTTATATCATCTTGTAATACAATTGTATACGCTATATCTATGATTAATGGTGGTTACAATCCAACCAATATAACGCTTGCGAACACCACCTTGTAGCCACAATCCAACATTCCCTCGATGCTCCCATTCCATGATGAGACCCCATGCTAAGTTCCCAACAGAATGGACCTGGCACCAAGGTGCCCTGTCACATCTTCCTGCCAGCGGTGCCCGCAGCGCGCGTCATTGGGAAAGGCGCCCCCGGAGAAAACGCACGGTTTCGTTTGCTAAGTATGCATCAACCAATAATCATTTGAGAAATAGCGAAAAATGGGTTGCATTAATTCCAAAAGATTTCTATTAACGAGACAAAAATCAGGGGAAACATGATAACTAACCAGGAGATTATTGGGCATCTCATTTTAAGACAACCAATCTGGGCGAGTATAATAATCAGAAACCTCATGGAGTCCACAGCATTTAAGTAGCAGTGGAAATGTGGGTGATTTTGACCTTATCAAGAAAGGTATACTTTCCTGCCACAGTCTATCCTTGTTTGGCCGTAGCGAAGATAAACCATGGGAATTTTGGACGATGAGTCGAGGCTCGCAAGGCCACAGATGGACTGGCCATGTTTTGGAGTAAAGCATCCAGCCTTTGGGAATCAAAGTTTGGAAGCAGATGGCTGTGTCTGAAAATGGGGTATACTCCCAAATTGTTATTTTTTGATGGGGAAAATGATGATAATCCAATTGGAATCAGGGGTACACTATTTTCAGACAAACCCAGATATTGGCGAACCTTTTCACCCGAACTTGGGGGTTGCCTGGCAGTCATTGGTTCGCACAAAAGTCTCCAATTCGTAGAGGTGGCCCAGCGAAAAAATAGTAGCTGTTTTTCAATTTGACATGTTTGTCCCACATCATTCTTGTTAAGGTACCATTGAAGGAATTTCCATGAAATTCCATGGTTGATGTGGGAAGGGACAAAGGATTATTGTTTTTTCATCCCGCTGTCTGTTGCTTGAATCCTTTCTTTTCCATCCGGAAAGTGGAATTTTTGAGTGAAAGGGTGTAGTACCATAATGTACCATACTTATATCCATAAAAATACCCCCAACTGCAACCCCAAGTACTATCCTTATTTGAAATATAAGACCCACTATCTATCATCAATCCACCAAAGCAATAATGCCAACTGCAACCCCAAGTAGTAAATCAAATAATCGACCTACCATGTTGCCACCCATTCATGGTAGTATTGGGCCTGGTTTAATATTTGGGTATGCCAGATAACGTCATGTGAATATGAAAAACAACCCCAAATGCAAAACCAAGTTCACATTATTCATCCATCATTGTTTGCTTTTCCCCATGAAATGAAATCACCAATTTTGCTGGTTAGATCCTATTACATCACCATTAATCCTATTGAATCCGCAGTCTTTTCCTTCATTGACCCCACAAGGAGTTCCCTTTCCACCATTGACATGGACTTGCCCGAACACGCCAGCGGTGTCGTCTTCTGCGTGGGCGGGACATCTGCAGGCGCGCTTCCGACCCATCACCACATGGTCGTTTCAGGGAATTTAATGGTGATGCAACCATCAGGTTCAATGGGGATATAATGGGATGCAACCATGAAAAACGGTGATTCAACAGGATTTAAGCAACACAAATTGTGATTTCATGGGATTTAAGCAACCAAGAATGTGATTCAATAGGATTTGACCAACTAAAATTAGGATCAAACGGGATTTAACCAACAAGAATTGTGATTCAATGGAATTTGACCAACTCTGATTTAATAGGATTTAGCATNAGGATTTGACCAACTAAAATTAGGATCAAACGGGATTTAACCAACAAGAATTGTGATTCAATGGAATTTGACCAACTCTGATTTAATAGGATTTAGCATCGCCTAAACTAACATAAACCCCTCATACACTCACCTGTTCCAAAAGATCAGCTGTTTTTCCAGCCACCCTGTCTCAGGGTCTGTGTTAGTTTACTGGAGGGTACCAGGATTTAACCAACAATAATTGTGATGTCTCACGAGGTTAGACCAGGAAACTTGGTGTTGTACTGGGATTTGGGATTGCCATTTGGATTTGTCTGAAATGGGCTACTGCTAAAGACAAGAGTTTTTCATAGATTTCCCAATTAAAAGGATTAATTAAGGGTATACTCCATTTTCAGACACACCCATTTGGTTGCCATGGAAAATCCTGATTTGTGATTTGGGAAATCGATGAGGAATAGGCAAAAAATCAGCCGAACTTGGGATCTAAGCAGCAAAGAATACGGATTCAATCAACACCATTCATAAAAAAATATAACATACCCTCTGGTGAAGTAACATAGCTATTGAACATGGCCATTTCTAGTGGATTTTCCCATCAAAAATGATGATTTTCCAGAGTTATGTTAGTTTAGCAGAAGGTAACAAAACCAACAAGAATGGGCGGGGCTTACACCATCAAGCATAGGAATTTGATGGACTTTCCATGAATTTCTGAAGATGTGAGGAACAACATGGGTGGTTTCAATAGGATTACCCTCCATCAAAACTGACAATGGGAAATATCCCTTTGATTTTGAATTTTTTTCTCTGGAAACTAGAAATGGATGCAATGGTGACTTTCCTTTGGCGATCTTGCCAGACACTGGGCCAAACCTCATTGTGCCATTGAGATCCTTTTTCAGGATGTTTTTCTACAATTACAGATGGATTTCCCTACCAGGTTCGATTTCAAAAAAACTGCACCCTGAAACGAAGATGGAACTCATTCAGAATGGCACTTGACCCAACTTCCGCCCAAAAAACAGGTCCATGGAGGTCCCCCCGTCAGTTTTCACCAATGTAAATGAGGAAAAATGCCAAGCCAATCTGGTGATTTTTGTGTCACAAAACCATGCAACTCAAATTTCAAATGTGACTTTTCCAGGTCCAGCAAAGCCCCAGTGACCTCCCCGGGCAGGTATCTCGGTGTATTTCGACGAGGGCTATCTCTACGCCGAGTATATGGCCACACTGTTGTGCTGTGGCCGAACTTTTGCAGAGCCCCATTAATATCCACCATTTTTATCCATTTTTGATAATTTTTAAACAACCATAGTAGATCATGGAAAACCCCGACATATTTTCTTGGAATCCATCTAACTTGGGTTCAACACATCAATTCTTGATGTTTTTTGATGTGTCAATCCCATGTTTTTGCTGTCCAAAACCTCGGCCGTTTGCCGGGATTCGCCGGGGTGAAACTCCAAGAGGTATCGCTACATTACCAAGTCCTCACAGCCGGTGGTGGCCGGAAAACACAAGATCCAGGCCCCGGAGAAAACGCACCGGAATGAAATGTGGGGATGTTGGCAAAACCATGGCTTCGTTAGTGAAAATATCAATTAAGAGGGAAAATGAGAGTTAACTAGAGGATTTTGGGGTACCCTATTTTCAGACGACCCCATATCATATAGATGCTATCATGTATGTTTCATCAACCCTAATCAAAATCACCATGTTTTTGAGTCTTTGGCACAGGGGAAAGTATTCATCAAATGATATCACATGATGGATCTAGCAGCTTGCGAACTGGAAAATGGCAGTTAAAGGTAAATCATCTAACTAAATGGGTTAGTTTTCATAGCAAAGTGTTGAATTACTGGAGGGGATCACTTTGCATTTAATGTGCCATTCATCCAATGCCAAAAATACATCCCAGTTGGGATGGGTCGTACAAATACCCATGTATGGTTTTTTCTAGGATGGTTTGTAGTAGAGTTTACCATATGGCTAGCTATGTTTCTGGATAATCAGTGAAGCCATAAGTGGTACAGCATTACATGTTGAACTCCTGATGGAATTCTGAGTCGCCTTCGAAGCTCCAGATGCACGTGGCTTGCTGGGGAAACGTAGGAAATTCCTGCAGATTATGGGATAAGATGCCAGGTGTCCCTAAGTATCATATTTCCAGCATGATACATATCTATGACAAGAGAGATGTTCATTATATGAGGGTTTGTTCTGCAATGTACCCAAAATCATCCGAAACTATGAGCACGAACATATAGTAGCTAAACGGCCCGGTTCTCACACGGAGATGCTTGCGCGCCGCGCGCGCGCGCGCCGAAGTAGAGTCTAAAACAACCCCTTTCTGGCGCGCGNTAGCTAAACGGCCCGGTTCTCACACGGAGATGCTTGCGCGCCGCGCGCGCGCGCGCCGAAGTAGAGTCTAAAACAACCCCTTTCTGGCGCGCGCGCGCGGCGCAGTGCACTATATCAAGATGAGGTTGTATTCTCATTGGGATGGAAATCGCCACCAGAGTGATAAACATTGGAAAATGCCATAACTACAGTATGAATTTAGCATATGTATCTACAGGTATAGTTATGTTCACATAATTATATACACATAGTTTTCCCGAATGTGTATATATATATATATATGTATGTGTGTGTGTAAATAAATGTTTACATATCTATATATATACATACATATACTCGCAATTCGCTGCAAGGCCAGGGCCAGCTGCAGAATGCCTGGGCGGCGGTTGCCACTGCAGTGGATTGGAGGTGTCAGGGCTTGGGCAGCCAGCAGGCTTTTCCAAGCAATCCCATGGGTTCAGACATTTAATCATACCAGACCACAATGGTGAGTTTCTCAGGGAAGAAGTTGTTTGAAAATTGTTTTGAATGTTTTACCCTGCATAATCGTTGCTGTGATGATGCAGTACAAAGAAGACAGAAATGGCAAAAAGGGGAATAACAAAGGTTGGTGGCACAACCAGATGAATCATGCTGGAATGATTACGAATATTTCCTTGGTCTTGCCAGCAAAACTCATTGAGTTGCTGTTGTCAAACGTTTTTGAGCAAATTTTCCGGGGAGTTGGGTTGGATCAGAGAGAAGGTAGGGTAGCGCTGCTGCTCTCATGGCCGCACCTGTGGTGTCACCGGTGAAGCGTCGCCGCACGGCGCCGGCTGTTCCAGCCCAGCGTCCGGTGACCGATGTTCCNTAGCGCTGCTGCTCTCATGGCCGCACCTGTGGTGTCACCGGTGAAGCGTCGCCGCACGGCGCCGGCTGTTCCAGCCCAGCGTCCGGTGACCGATGTTCCAAATGTGGCAGCTGTGCATGCTGCGGAGTCTGGTAGCTTGATCAAGATCAAGGCTTACATGGTCTTTCTTCATCCACTGCGACGAGTGTCAGTGCGAGGGGTTGAGAAGCCGATTGTATCTGTGCCTGGGTTGCAGCTCCAGAGAAAGCACAATGAACCACCCAAGTCTGTGCTCTTCAGTTTTGACTCATATCTTCAACAGCCTTTCTGAGGGGTGCTACCTCTTCTGTCCATTTGCTGCTTTCAGGAAATGAGTTGACTGGATTTCTGGGAATACGCCATAGGGATCCACAGTGAATATCAACTGGAAATCCAAACCCCCAACCCAAAGCATAAACGAGTTTCATGCCATTGGGCTGTGAAAGGTGTTAGGCTGTTAGCTGGCGGGGTTTGTTTCGGGATGTGGTAACAAGCATGTATGTTGCTGCCGTGTCATTTTGCTACCAAGGTGGTCTTGGCGGATCAGACAGGCGTGGTGCGTCTGGAGCTTTGGGACGGTTTGGCCAAAGGCAACATCAGCAGCTTGAGCCAGGCTGACGCGAAGGATGGGTTCGCATTGGTGAACGGCATGGGTCATATCAGCAGGCAAAGCAATTGACTGGTGTGCCTGTGACCACGTTGCAAGTCGGCGCCAACTCAACGAATGTCAACTTGTCGGGGATTGAGAGCAGCGACGTCATGGCCACGGACTTCTCTGGGTTGATTTCTATGAGTTGCCCCTTTCGAGTCAATTTGATTGGGACGATCCACGAGGTTGATGACGAGGTCAAGTTCACTCGGGAGGACATCGGGCAGAAGAGTGTGATCCTCNAGTTGCCCCTTTCGAGTCAATTTGATTGGGACGATCCACGAGGTTGATGACGAGGTCAAGTTCACTCGGGAGGACATCGGGCAGAAGAGTGTGATCCTCTATGATGCTTCTGGGGTTGGTGTCAAGCTGTTGTGCCATGGGTATTGGTGCGAAGAGCCCATGGAGAACGGGCAACGATGGGCGATTTGCTTCGGAGAGTGCCGTGCTGAGAAAGCAGGTGAAGCAGTGATTTGGATCTTCGATTCGGCCTATCTTCTTCGACTTCCTGACCAGGATGAGCCGCCGGTGTTTCGTGAGATGCTTGCATGGTGATTGGAGGTGTCGGGAAGTGAGTTGGCAGGAGCTATGAAATTTGAAAGTCTGGTTAATTCATGCAAATCCTTGACAATAGGCTGAAAGCTGCGTGCACAGGAGAGTATGTTTGACAGTGAAAGCCTTGTATGGTTCGTCGCGTCTTTGATGCGCTGGGCTAGACTGTTGACTGGCGAAGCCTCTTTTTATGGCATGTTGACAGTCGGCAGGGTTAGCTTTGTGCTTGGGGTGAGAGTGTTGGCCGGTGAAGCCTCTTTTGATNCGAAGCCTCTTTTTATGGCATGTTGACAGTCGGCAGGGTTAGCTTTGTGCTTGGGGTGAGAGTGTTGGCCGGTGAAGCCTCTTTTGATGGCTCGTCAACCGTTGGACTCCCTCGACAGTCGGCATCCCGAAAAAACAAGCGTGATTGCAGTGCAATTGGATTGCTGTCACTGATTAACCTCCTTTGGGGTGTTTTCTATTCGGAGGTCACCTAGAGATACATTCGGGCACATGTACTGTACTTGCTCAACGGTGAACATCTCCATAAACGTGATGCGGCTGACCTGGGGCATCGCAGGTGCATTACCTTTTTCGGTTAGCGGAATCTTGGATCGAGGCTCTGCGCAATGGAGCAGGCCGTGGGGTAGTACCTCAGGTATTCGAGGGTCATATCAGTATGGGTGTGTTAAAAAAAAATATATATATATATATATACACATGTAATCTTCTTATCAAGTCATGTGGACCGTGGCACAATATTTGGTGCAAGGGTTTGGCTGGAAGATGACTTGGATAGGGATGCCGGCTGTTTGATCCATGTTTGTTTTCCTGGGGTTTGTTCACAGTATGAACGCGGATAGGACAAGGGACAAAATTACCCTTAATTTTGGGGTACTTTTTCCATGTACGAACTCGGACCCAACGTCTGGCAAAAACCATGTGTGGTTCAGTTGCGTCTGCAACCTTACACGATGTACAACAATTATGTTCCAAAATAGTGATGAGTTGTTTTCTGCTATATGCATTCCCTAAAGTGGGGGATATCTTGAAATTGTCCAGCTATTGGGAGAACCCTATGTATTGAATCAATGATATTCATATTTGTCGTGGAGGAGAAGTGGTTTGGATCATACACGATGTACTATGGAAAAGAACTATATGAAAGGCTTCTATGATAAGGACGAAACTTACCCTTAATTTTGGGGTACTTTTTTCCCTGTACGAACTCCGACCATGTGTGGTTCCGTTGCGTCCTCAACCTTACACAATGTACAACAATTATGTCCAAAATAGTGATGCGTTGTTTTTGACTACATGCATATGGGAGTTCCTTAAAGTGGGGGATATCTTGAAGTCGTCCAGCTATTGGGAGAACCCTATTTATTGAATCAATGATATTCATGTATGTCGCGCGGGAGAAATGGCTTGGATCATATACGATGTACTATGGAAAAGAACTATATGAAGGGCTTCTATGATAAGGACGAAACTTACCCTTAATTTTGGGGTACTTTTTAGGTCTAAAATTTGATCCCAAGGGTACTGTGGGCCAGGGGCTTTCGAGTAGGATAGAGATCGCATAATATGCTGCCCGTAGGCTGATGGAGCTCTATGATGGTGCCAATGGAGCCCACCCTGCGGTGGCGAAGCTCCTTCCCGGACGTGTGAGGTACACTCAGTGGGGGCATCCGTTTGGCGGCGGGTTGGTCCATATCAGTCATCATTCATGGGGATGTAATGGATGTATGACAGTAACAATGGGAGTAAAATGAGATATGATATGGGATATTTAATACAACGGTAGCAAACAATAGAGGTACCATGATATATCAATATGGGATGTAAAACCTAGCATAGCAATGATGACATGTTCAATTTGACAGTGATAACATTGAGACAATACTGGGGAGATCATGGGACATTACACAATATTAACCTAACATGCTACGGATGTCTGGATATTTTTTTGCCAAAACCTTTTGCACATGGTTTTCAATTAAAAGACGCAAAAAAAACCGGATGGTAAATCACCAGAAATCCCTATAAATGTCTGTTTATTATCTGTATATAGGGATGTTTCATTTTGCCATGAATGACCATTAAATATCGTGAAGGCACCATTTAATCCCAGCACCCTCTGGGTATGACTAACACAGCTATGTAAAATGACCCATTTATAGATGATAAACATTGATTGGCATGGTGATTTTCCAATTAAAGATGTTGCCCTCCATGGCTATGTGAAATAATCAGAGGGTAATCCCATTGAATCAAAGCTAGATCAATCTATTGAGATTATCCTCTGTCAGGTTACCTGCAAGGTTCCACTGGACCATGCCGAGCTAGATGAAGAACGCATGCGGAGGACGGGGATTCTGTCGAAGGGGCGATGGGGAGTTCATTGGCTGTAGAACTGAACAATAGTATAACATGGAGACATCATGTAAATTGATTGGTTTTTTTTTCGTGATTATTCTATAATTACTAGGGGAACATTTGGATTATATGATGCTAGCATCACATATTTGGATTGGTTGAAGATGATTTCGCGTACTTTCCCAAAGGGAAATCCATTACGACTGGGACATGATATGAGCTATAAGCAAAATGTCGTTTCTTGTCTTCACGAATCCCTGGTCATTGGAACCCTCAGACAACTTCAGACGGTTTCTTTGCGTCGGAACGGAGTTCCCTTGCCATGGCTGCGGAACCAGAGGCTGAAGCTGCCATTTTTTGGAACGTTGCTGTGTTTCGCTGATTTATTCACAAAATCGGGATATAGCCATAGCTTGATATATTGATATATGTATTGAGGATACATGTATAGCTTCATATATATATATATACACAGCAATATGTATTGAGGATATAGTGGGATATTGATGATATTCCTTGTTTTTGTTTGGTTTTGGGATTAAGATGAAACCCTCCAAGTTGCTGGCAAGATCAGTTTCCAGACTTGGGACTGACCGTTTTGCGGCCTCCATGTCAAAATGAACATCAAATCAAACCAACACGATTGATAAAGAGTACCTACCATAGTCTTGGGTGAGAGTAGCTGTTTCCATTTCAATCCTATTAGAATCGGATCAGAGTAAAAGCCAAGGTGTTCTGTAGACTTTGCCAATAAAACCAACCCAAGGAAACCTGCTATTTGCTGGTTAAACTATTTTTCTTTCAAGCATTGCATTAACTTTTGTTTGATGTCCATTTTGAGAGAATTCAGCATATCATATTTTTGGTTACATATCCCATCTCAATATATACATATATGTATATATGTAATTATATATATATCCCCATCAGGATCCCCATATTCAGGTTAGTTTCACAAATCACAAGCCTCCTTGCGACCATAGCATTATTTGAATGGGCTCAAATTCCAAGATGGGTTCTCCTTCCAGAACAACGAAGCTAAGTAATGCTGAGGCTCTGCTGTGTTTTTTTGTTCGCATTGGTTTGTGGGAAAATGGGGTACACCGCCTGAAGATGGCAGTCTAGATTGGGAACATCATCATTATCCATGACATTTTTTTTTGGGGACGGTTTCCCCCATATTCTCAGAGAAAATGAGTTAATATCATACAATTGTTGCTGTAAACCATCATGTAAAATTCAGTGAAATCTTTAGTTTCCATGGTTTTTCCGTAGCGTTCTCGCCTTGATGAAATCCATGTTTTTCCTGCAGGAAGAGGAGTCTACAGAGGTGGACCAGCTTCCAGAAGAAGCGAACGAAGTGAATGAAGTGGCCGAGCTGCCATGTGAGCCGCGTCCAGCGCGTGGACGATCATTGAGGGGTTGGGTTGTAGAATTCATGAAATATAGCGTATATACCTATAGTTGGTGAGTTTATAACTTCAATTGCTATTGGTTTTTAACCAATATTTAGTCTCATTGTTGTTGGTTTTAGGTTTATAACTTCGATAACTGCAGCTGAAGACAAACATGTTATAATGGTTCATGGTAGTTGATCTAATCACTGAGTAACTAACAGTTTTTATAACTATTGTTGTTGACTTTGGTTTTTATAACTCCCATGATTGTGATAGTGATTCATAACTACTTCACTTCATATAGTTGTTGATCTAATAATCATTGTAGCTACAGTACCCAATATGATAGGGGTCTATCAAGGGATCATTAAACCCACACCAACCACTAATATTTAATAACCTTGTGGCGGCGTTGAATCGTTAAGAATTTCTTTTTCTGGCCGCATTTTCAAGCGCATCAGCAAACCAGTTGTTCTTTGTGGTACTCCCAGAATCGGAGCACCTGAACATTTACCGAAGTCTTATTCGGTTTTTGGGCATATAATAAGCATGATGGTTTCCACAATTAATTTCCCCTTTATTATTCCAGCGAGGTACAAGCGATAGCGTGACCCATTTCTTTCAACAATGCGGTGCCCCAGGTCGTTCGCTACGTTGATGCAAAGAAGTTGGCGAACAATTTTTGGCTTATGCTAGATATACATCTTATATCATCTTGTAATACAATTGTATACGCTATATCTATGATTAATGGTGGTTACAATCCAACCAATATAACGCTTGCGAACACCACCTTGTAGCCACAATCCAACATTCCCTCGATGCTCCCATTCCATGATGAGACCCCATGCTAAGTTCCCAACAGAATGGACCTGGCACCAAGGTGCCCTGTCACATCTTCCTGCCAGCGGTGCCCGCAGCGCGCGTCATTGGGAAAGGCGCCCCCGGAGAAAACGCACGGTTTCGTTTGCTAAGTATGCATCAACCAATAATCATTTGAGAAATAGCGAAAAATGGGTTGCATTAATTCCAAAAGATTTCTATTAACGAGACAAAAATCAGGGGAAACATGATAACTAACCAGGAGATTATTGGGCATCTCATTTTAAGACAACCAATCTGGGCGAGTATAATAATCAGAAACCTCATGGAGTCCACAGCATTTAAGTAGCAGTGGAAATGTGGGTGATTTTGACCTTATCAAGAAAGGTATACTTTCCTGCCACAGTCTATCCTTGTTTGGCCGTAGCGAAGATAAACCATGGGAATTTTGGACGATGAGTCGAGGCTCGCAAGGCCACAGATGGACTGGCCATGTTTTGGAGTAAAGCATCCAGCCTTTGGGAATCAAAGTTTGGAAGCAGATGGCTGTGTCTGAAAATGGGGTATACTCCCAAATTGTTATTTTTTGATGGGGAAAATGATGATAATCCAATTGGAATCAGGGGTACACTATTTTCAGACAAACCCAGATATTGGCGAACCTTTTCACCCGAACTTGGGGGTTGCCTGGCAGTCATTGGTTCGCACAAAAGTCTCCAATTCGTAGAGGTGGCCCAGCGAAAAAATAGTAGCTGTTTTTCAATTTGACATGTTTGTCCCACATCATTCTTGTTAAGGTACCATTGAAGGAATTTCCATGAAATTCCATGGTTGATGTGGGAAGGGACAAAGGATTATTGTTTTTTCATCCCGCTGTCTGTTGCTTGAATCCTTTCTTTTCCATCCGGAAAGTGGAATTTTTGAGTGAAAGGGTGTAGTACCATAATGTACCATACTTATATCCATAAAAATACCCCCAACTGCAACCCCAAGTACTATCCTTATTTGAAATATAAGACCCACTATCTATCATCAATCCACCAAAGCAATAATGCCAACTGCAACCCCAAGTAGTAAATCAAATAATCGACCTACCATGTTGCCACCCATTCATGGTAGTATTGGGCCTGGTTTAATATTTGGGTATGCCAGATAACGTCATGTGAATATGAAAAACAACCCCAAATGCAAAACCAAGTTCACATTATTCATCCATCATTGTTTGCTTTTCCCCATGAAATGAAATCACCAATTTTGCTGGTTAGATCCTATTACATCACCATTAATCCTATTGAATCCGCAGTCTTTTCCTTCATTGACCCCACAAGGAGTTCCCTTTCCACCATTGACATGGACTTGCCCGAACACGCCAGCGGTGTCGTCTTCTGCGTGGGCGGGACATCTGCAGGCGCGCTTCCGACCCATCACCACATGGTCGTTTCAGGGAATTTAATGGTGATGCAACCATCAGGTTCAATGGGGATATAATGGGATGCAACCATGAAAAACGGTGATTCAACAGGATTTAAGCAACACAAATTGTGATTTCATGGGATTTAAGCAACCAAGAATGTGATTCAATAGGATTTGACCAACTAAAATTAGGATCAAACGGGATTTAACCAACAAGAATTGTGATTCAATGGAATTTGACCAACTCTGATTTAATAGGATTTAGCATNAGGATTTGACCAACTAAAATTAGGATCAAACGGGATTTAACCAACAAGAATTGTGATTCAATGGAATTTGACCAACTCTGATTTAATAGGATTTAGCATATAAGACCCACTATCTATCATCAATCCACCAAAGCAATAATGCCAACTGCAACCCCAAGTAGTAAATCAAATAATCGACCTACCATGTTGCCACCCAT
>BGPT01003054.1:29828-45111 GCA_003297045.1 Symbiodinium sp. clade C Y103 | reverse complement strand
AAAAAGCGGAAAAACAGGGAAGCAGAAAGGCAAAGAAGCAAGAAAAGCAGAGAAGCAGAAAAGCAGAGAAGCAGAAAAGTAGAGAAGCAGAAAAGTAGATAAGCAGAAAAGCAAAAAAGCGGAGAAGCAGAAAAGCAGAGAAGCAGAGAAGCAGGAAAAGCAGAAAAGCAAAAAAGCAGGAAAGCAGAGAAACAGAGAANNNAAGCAGGAAAGCAGAGAAGCAGAAAAGCAGAAAAGGCAGGAAAGCAGAGAAGCAGAGAAGCAGGAAAAGCAGGAAAAGCAGGAAAAGCAGGAAAAGCAGGAAAAGCAGAGAGGCAGAGAAGCAGGAAAAGCAGGAAAAGCAGGAAAAGCAAAGAAGCAGGAATCCAAAAAAAATCCTAAACTTGTCGCAAAAAAATCCTAAAATAATTAGCCCTCCATATTACTATAGTTTGATCTAGTCTTCAAATGTATGATCTTGTGCTTAAAACTTAACTATAAGTTGTATGAAGACTATCAATGTAGTATGAAGTCTATGATCATATACGCGAGTCTTCATGTAGCTATAGGTTGATCATATCCTTCCAAGTATCTCCATGTCTACTCTGCACATTCAAATCGCACGCCCATCGACCATCCCCCTGGCTGTGGGGCCTCCGGTTCCACCCTGATCTTCTGCCCACCCTCAGAGTACATGGAGAGCAAGTGCATGGCCAGCCTCGCCGAAACAGGGGATGGCAATTTTCCGTGTCATGCTGAAATAGCTGAATTGTAATTCACAGATTTTTCAGAACTCATCCTACCCTCTGGTAAACTAACACAGCTATGGAAAATAACAATATTTAATAGGTAAATCAACTGTAAATGGCCATTTTCCATAGTTATGTTAGTTTACCAGAGGGTAAATGTGGGAACGATTCCCCCGTCAACTGTGTTGGCTGAAGAAACAGTGGCAATAGTGATGATTGATACTGTGTTAGCAATACTGTTGGCTCTACCTCCGTCAAACAAGTGGCAATACTTTGTTCTTTCTACACTTTCAGTTGGCACCACGGAAGTGGACCATCCATCAACTTCCGTGCACTCGCTTCCCAGGTGCCTGTGATCTGTGTCACGGTTCCGTCTGTCCAGCATCAACCAAATCAAGTCGAATCTGGTCATCAAGTTTTTCCTCAGTAGGGTATCCACATGTATCCACAAAATGTGACTATGTGGCTATGTCTATGGCTATATCTTTGGCTAACTTGATCATTTAAGTAATGTTCTTCAGCTTTCCAGATTTGCCCCCACAAGATTGTGTGTTGTCGACTCGCTCCTAAGCCTGGATGTTGGCCATTGAATTCTGTGCCACTAACGCTACATAGTTTCAGCAGGTTTTTTGAATCACACTCCAAGATACTCCACTATAATCTCCTCGGGTTTTGTTCCTGGCTATGATTTGTTCCTCCCTTCATATCGATACATGGTCAACAAATCGAAGAGAAGCCGTTTGATCCCATCCACGAGACAATACCCGCCAAATGAAACCCATCCGTTTGTGGTTCAGTGCTGGATCCATTCATTTGATTTTTTTTTGGGGTCATTTTAGGATATTTTGGGCTGTAGAACTAGTATCAAAAAATCTAGAACTCTAGTTTATACATGTATGTATATGTTGACGTTTGTGTATAAAATATAATATATATATATATGTATATCTGTTGTGGGTATATATATATATATATATGTTATATACACACCTCATTTCAGGATGGTTAAACCACCATCCAAACCCCCAATTTTGATGGGCCCAAGGTGCGGCAGCTTGATGTTCTCCACCACCTGGCAAATGCACAACGACCAGGAAAGGCCACAGATAGTGGGAGAAATTGGGGTTCCCAAATAAGTGTGGACACATTTTTTCTATGTGTGTGTTTTCCTAGTATGTCGTTTTGTGTATGTTTGTCGTATTGCTAGCCGTATTGTTGCGTGTTCTTTGGAAATGAATTCATGATATGTTGCTTTTTTGATGCTTTATGATGTTCTGTGCTGTTTTGTAATCACCTCTGACCAATGCAACATGTTGGCTAAGATCCAAAGCAGTCATGTGTTGCACATGTGGCTATGGGAGGCCACCATACATCACCCAGCAGTTTCTGGCTGAACTGTCATAGTTCACTATCCTGAAAAAAGCTGAAAGAAGGCCATCTAAATTTGGGGGAAACCATCATGCAAGTGACGTCACAATGTGAGGTCGTGATCAAATTTATGCAGAATGGATCTGCTGGCTATCTAAAGCCATCTAATTTGAAATAGCTCCGAAATTTAACTTGAAATTCTTAACTGTCAATAATCTCACAGTTCACCCTGGTCAACAGTTAAAGTTTACCGGTTAACTGTTCACCCTGGCTTGATTGAGTTCAGCACTAGGAGCCTCAGAGTACAGCTGAGTGACTGAGAGCTTGGGGTTGTAGCAGGAATCGGCTGGATTGGCCGACGCCAAAATCGCGGTTCGGGCATTCAAAGAGCACACAATGCCCGATTTCCTGGGCGCGATGGATTTGAGGAAGGTCCTCTCAAAATTTCATACCATGTATATCCATGTATCCTAAAGCTGACTCTTCAGCGCACCTGTGACTCATGTGCAATGTTTGAATACTGTACTCGTATTTGCTAGATTCCCAAAAAGAGAACATGAAGATGCGATATTTTTAGCATCATCATTTCTCAACTAGTAACATGTGTTTCCCCAAAGAATCATGTCCCCAAAATTCAGGAATATCATCCAACAAAAAACACATTCCAAATAGTTTAGGGATATTGTGTATGGAAGAAATCCTGCACTAGGTGGTCCAGTAACTATTAGGGAAGTATGAAACACTGAAACTAGTGAGATTAAAATGGGATATTTAAGATTTACCATCTACCAACTGGTGCATGTTTTCTTCGCGGTACTGTCCCCAAAAAACTACAAACATGTTGACACAATGAAGCCAGGCATCGCAACGCTCACGGTCTGCTGCTCCATGACTTCCTCGTCGTTTTGAGTTTTTGGAATCCCCTGGTTTTAGGTCCTCAAATGAGAGGAATTTCCAATTTGGAGAACCTGGAACCATCTAAAACACTAATCATTTTAGGGGAAACCATCCAGTTGTTTGCATACATTTTTGGATACATGTTTTAGGGAGTCTTCACCTTTTGCTAGGGGTTGAGCACTACTAAACTGCCAGAAAGTACAGTAATGTTAAAACCACCCAAAAAGGGGGTGTTGATCAGGACATGTGCAGAAACAAAAACATTGTCTTGGGTGAGACATTTGAGGACAGAAACGGGCACATCTGATTTCCGGGTGTGTCATCACTTCAAACAGAGTCACGGTTCAATTCAACCCCACCCCAAACTGTCCCAATGCCTCATCTGAGACTGAGGTAGTTCGGAATGCTGGACCATGAAACGTCTATTGGATTTTGACCTTGATTGAGGCAAGAATCGTGAAGGATCGCTCTGGCATTCTCATCCATCTTGTCAAACCTGAGATTTGACTCGCCACACAAGAGATGGAGACATGTGTTATAGAGTCAATCTGTATGGCATACAACCTCCGGCAATGGAACCTCCCCCATTGACAGATGATTTTCCCATTATATAAAACCTCCATTTATAGATGATTTTCCAGCGAGTACACATTTGCAGGATGATCTATGAGTTTGTCAGTTTGCCTAGTTTGCGTTGCCAAGGATTCCAACGCCCGTCTCAACGAATTTGTCACTCCCCGTCAACCTATCTTAGCTCTTGGGACAAGGATCGACTAAACCAACCAACATCAAAAACGTCTTAAGACTTTGAGGCCAAACAAAAGGTGTCCTATGAACAAAGATGGGATGACAGTGAAGACCTCATGGGATTGATTTAAGATATACATTTCTTTATCATTTTGTACAGTAAAATCTCAAGGTTTCCTTGGAAAAAGAAAGCACATGGCCAATCTCAAACGGACTGCAAGAATGCAACTTTCATCTGCTTAGGTCTAGTTTCGATCCAGTCAGTTTCCCCGAATCCTGCATTTTGTGGTTTGATACCCTATATAAAGTATCCCTTCAGTCGGTTGAACTTTAAAGTAACATACAGAATAATTCTACAGTGATATAATTGTTGCAGTGTTAGCGTTATCTATGTATAATCACTATTAAATGTTTAGAGTTATTCACTATACTGTTTTGCTTTGTAATTGTTATATTGTTACTATAACAATTATGTGGTATCAAAAGTTGTTACGGTTGTGTTTAACCAACATTGTTTTAATTAACACTGCAGAACTTTTTGCTCAATAAATCAACTATCATTGATCGACACTTTGTGTTTCATGGTTGTTAACTAATTATTGTTATAAACATGTATTTTTTTCTGGCTTTGACCCAGAAAACCCGTGCGATTTTGTTTCTCACCCACGCCATGCCGCGTCACTCATCGATGCAACAGAGGCCACGATCCGAGAGAACCAGAGCACCACTCTCCAAGACCAGCTCCTGAAAGTTGCCGCGAAATTCGCGGAAGAACTGTACCGAAGAATCTTGGACGTCTTGGGAAAAAGATCAGCAACAAGCTAGATGTGTTGTTAGTGTATGTGTGTATAAATATATAATATATATGTATAAATGTATTTGCTATATATTTTGTAATCTCTCTGCATATATAATACACACTATCACATATCTATCTATATTATATACATATATATTGTTGGCCTTTAGACATGTTCAGGCATCAATTGTTTGTGATTGCTACCTCAGTCAGCTGGGTGCATCTCAACATAGAGGCCCGATACATAGTAAATAGATGTAAATAGGAGGGTGCTGCTTCGTGTGGACTTACCATGTTTCAGAAAAGGAACATCCATAATCATCAGCTATCTTGATGTGAGAAGCTGGGGATTCCAGTGTTTTGATCCATAGCCATGGTACGAAAATGCAATGGCAATTGTGGGGTTGTTGGAAGCGGACGCAAATGTGTACCATGTCCTTGGTCACTGGATCTTTGTTGATGGAAGCGGTCAAACCCACCGCGCTACTGCCTGGCTGAGTGTGGCCGGATGGCACCTAGGGATACCTAGGGGTCAACTTGAACAGACTGAGATGAATGGACTACGATGGGATGACAATGGGATGACAATGGGATGATAATTTACCACAATAATCCAATTTAGTTGGGAGTGATAACTTTGAACCAGAGCAATTTCATGGCATAGTGTGGCATAGTCATATCTGCCCGAATCTACCCAATGGGATGACAATGGTATAACATACGTCACAAGGGAAGATACTGGGATAGTACTTGGATTGTCCTGATTCTTTGGTGAACTGTGGCTTTTCCTCAAGGCTCCCCGTCGCTCCATGGATGTTCATCATTTGCTCGCTCTAAACAAAGGTCCCAACGGCAGGAAGCACGTCAATCCCTCAGAGGAAAGGAAATCCCTGAGCCGCCTTTGCCAGAGGTGTAGACACCTCGTGGAGCCAGCTTGTAAGAGTACCTTGTAAGTGAGCCAAGCTCAGGCGTCGGAAAATTTGTGGCTGCATTTGTTTGTGCATGGCATTCTCATGGATAACTAAGACACAAAAACCAACAAACACCTGGAGATAAAAGGCATCAACGGACTTTAATCCATAAGTATGATATATGTGTGAAAAGTCGCAAGAAGAGCGAACTTCCAAAGCTCCTAAGACATCAACATGGGTTTGTCTGAAAATGGATTATACCCCCCAACGGTGATTTAAATGGGGATAATGATGATAAGTACATGCTATGCTATATACTGTATATGTATATATATATATATAAATTATATATATATATAATTATGTATATATATATATATATATAGACAGAGAGAGATATGTCATTGTAATTCATTGGAATCGGAAATGTTCGGATATCCCCGTATCCAAGTCCATGTAATGTTAGTAAAGCGATAGGGTCCACAATCCCCAATTTTACTGTTTTCATGGCTGGGATTCCAACCCTCGATCCATATGGATGGTTTATTATTGCTTTACTAACATGACAGATTTGTCTGAAAATGGGGTATCTCCCCAAATGACCATTTAGATAGTGATAGTGATGCTCTACCGATGGATTTACGGGTGCCATATTTTCAGACAAACCCATAGACCGTCCGGCAAGCTAAGATAGCTATTGAAAATGGCCATTGAAATCGTTGAATTACCCATCACAAATGGTGATTTTCCATAGTTATGTAAACGTTTACCAGAGGGTACTGCATCTTCCAGGATCTTCCAAGTTGCTGCAACAACTGTGACTTGGCCGTGGAAGGGTCGCCACAGAGCAGGGTGTTGATCTCCTAGCAGAAATCCACGTCCCAAATGGGGCGGAACATGGGGCACTCGAGGTACCATCTGGGCAATAAAAAGCTGGCAACGGAAAATCATCTTTGAATTGTCTTTAGTGGGAAATTCATCTACAAACGGAGGTTTCAACGGAACAATCCCCTACAAATGGAGGTTTTAATGTGAAACTCCCTTATAAATGAAAATGTTGACAGGAAAATCATCTATAAACGGGGGTATCTTTTGGTTCGTGGATTTACATGGATTTGCCAGCTAGCCATGTTTGTTTACCGAGGGTAACAACCAGAGATCTGTCAAAGGCTAATTGGCCAACAGCATTCACGTTGCAGGATCCATTATGCATCGTTACATATCCAACATGATCCATTGTTGATAGTACACAGTACACAACTTATCAGGTATATTATACCCATCAGCAACAATATGGTAAAAATAGTTCTATCCATAGTATTCCTTACACAATGATAATCACTATCCATGATTATCCAGAATACTCTGGATTATAAAGCCCATTATCCATCATTCAAAATTCAAACATATTAAAACCACATATTCCCAGAATTCCAGGGTCCGCCTTCTCTCTTCATTGGCATTCCCTAGTTGCTACCAAGAGACGGGCCGGCATCGCCCCTGTGCCAGAAGGTCAGGGCTGTGATATTTTGTCACGGTGATATTATGGTCATGTGGTAAACCCAGTGGTAGCTGGCTTGGGTTAACCTTCAGCGAGGTTAGATCCTGAAATGATGGCTGATTGACGGTAATGTATGGTAATGTGGTAAACCCAACAATAATCCATCCACGATTGAATTCATCATTGGGTATAAGCCTCTTGATGAAGGCGTAAGCATCAAGCAATGTGGTACATTTACATCACCCCAATATGACGAAAAAAACTCGTGGTTTACCAGAAACGGTTTGTTGAAATCATCCCCAATGGGATGTTTGTGGCACTTTGGTTTCTGAATTGCACAGCCTTCGCCCTCTTCATTTTGGTTGCATCATGGATTTTTTTCAGCCCAACAACCCTTGAGTACGCTCATTCCCCAGCAATCGATTAAGTGCTCTTGTCAACTCAAAAAAAATGTATGCCAGTGTATTCCTAATTTTTTTTCCTTGGTACCATCCTTATCGTACTATCCTTATCTCTACAAATTGCGATATGAAAAGCCGCGGAAATTCCTCGGATGCTACAGCCAATGGTTGGGTTGTGTCTTCTTAGACGTCCAAAGGCATTTTTCTAGTTTCCCAAATGTTGTTTGGTTTGCCCAAAATAGGGGAAACCGAAAAACATCCAAGGGTGTAAAACGTCATTTTACCATACTTTCCCGATTTAAACTGCAAAAAATGGGAGAACCCTGGTTTCGTTTCCTCCATTAAAAAAAAAAAACGTTTTTTTCGATGGAATTCATGTCAATCTCAGATTAATACACTCTGTTGGTTATACAATTAGGAGGTTTACCCTCAAAATAGTGATAAACTGTGATAAATCATGATTAAATTACTGTTGACATTTGTATCCATCCTATTGTGTTTTAACCGGTGGTTTACTCCAGATTCAACAGTGGATTCAGTAGAGGATTTCCCAACCAATACCAATGTTCCCACGTGGGCCACCATATATATATAAATGATTTCGCAGGATATTCCCCTTTCTATCACCATTGATAGATGATTTTCCCATAAAAAAATCCCTTCATATCACCATTGATAGATGATTTTCACAGGATCTTCCCTTCAAAATCCGTGACATTCCGCCGCAGCCCTTGGGTTTCGCCTTGGAAGAGATGGGTTTCGCAGTGCCACCAAAAAGTTGACACAGCAGACCTTTCTTCACCTCTCGTGAAGCAGATGGGATGGTCAACAAATGTATGAATATCTTATATATATATATATGTATATATATAGATATAGATATAATATATTCTATATATATATATACATATATATATATATACATATATATATACATATATATATAGATAGATAGATAGATATAGATATACGTAAATGTAAATTGAAATAAATAACATCTTTATCCAACAGATTGGATATATAAATGGATGATATGCATAAACGTTTGATCATCATCCGTTGAGATATACATATATGGTCCTTTCGTCAGATTTGATGAAATACATCCATTCTAGATGGTCGACAAATGTATGACAAACTAGATAAGAATTACCACATATCAATGGATCAAATCAATGGATGATCGTGAAAAATGCATACACAGGCTATATATATATATTAGCAAAAACACTATAACTACATGTAATTATATGTATATGTAATATATGATAATATGTATATCAATGGATAATAATGGATGACAAAATATTGCAACAGCATGCAAAGGTAGCTGCAAACTTTTTAAATCTCAAGCCGATTGGGACAAAAACCTGGGATTCAAGTCACCAGCTGGGGATATTCCTCCAAATCCGAAGCACCCACAGTTCAACCATAGCCACCCATGGTCAACCACGAAACACATTACACATTCAACTTACAAGCCACTTCACTGTGACCATCCAATTTGGCCTTGATAAACTGTCCAAGCTTGTTTGTTGGCATGCAAACCTCCCCGTCTTGGTAACCGCCCGATCCCAATTGCTGATGATACATCCGCTTGCTTGTTGGTTTTATTTTGGACGATAGCAACCGTGTAAAATGCAGACAAGTCGAATCCCAGTAAAACAGTGGTCAATTACTTGTCTACGTTTTTCGAAGTTACTGTTGGCAATACCCGCCATTGTTCTTTGGAGCCGCTGACATCCGCCGACGCGCCTCGTCCTCTTCAAAGATGGATGGAGCGAAGGAATTAATCCTCAGTTTTCATGGGAAAAATCATGAAAAATCCATTTATTCAATGGGTAATGGGTTGTTTAAAGAGACAATCTACAGGAATCATCCTTTTTACCATCAAGAATGGAGGGGGAGTCCTGCAATTTTTCCCTTAAACCAATCCATTGCTGTATTTACGTTTACATACATTGCATCTATTTGTTTGGCATGTTCCGCACAGCTCAGAAATACTCTCTGCATCCAGTCGGAAACGATCAACTCAACAGGAGCGGGGGAAGCCTGGCCCGTCCACAGAGATTTCCGACTGGGGAATCGAATGGGGAATCTTCCAATATCTAAGGCTTTTTGACGTTTCTGGTTGAGCCACGTTAACCCGCCTGGTTGGACGTGAAACCACCAACTTATCTATCATGGAGTTCCATCATGCTCTATTAGTAAACTCATGTTCAATCCCCATGCTGGTCGGGATTCTCCCTGGTGATTAGGCCTACACCAAGCAGGTTGAACTCTCGCACCCTGGAAGTTGTCACAGCTAACCAACGGGCAGCCTGGATGGTCTGCGCAAGTTGACAGGGTTAGATTTCTGGTTGTGATCTGTTTGACTTCTGGCCTATACAATCGTGTAACTGCATCCGTAGTCCTTCTTCCAACATATTGATGCGGATGTCCTGTCATGACTCCACAAGTACCTACAGCACACACATCTATATGGCTATGGCTCAAAAAACGGGTATGGAACGGTACGCGCTGATCCGGACGTATGGAACGAAGGAGTTACACAAATGGTCTGAAATGAATTCAATCTCTTCAAAAGGGTATGGATCGAGGGTATGGATCGGGGGCATGGATCAGGGGGTATGTATCGCCTGTGGGTCCGGGGTATGGATCGGGACCTTACATTTTGAGCTGCAGCCATATGTATATAATATTATGTATGGAGAGAGTGAAGCCAGCTTTTCCACAGTCAATGAAGTCCACGACCCACGATATTTCTGAGTCAAAGCAGCAACTTGCCAACGATGGTTTGATTTCCTGCATCATCAGTCTCTGCACCCAATTCGCCTGACAAGTAGCAAGCAGTAGCAACTAAGGCGGCTTCAACGAAGTATTTTCAAGTGTCTCTCAAATTTCAAAGTCTTGACCGGGTGAATTGACAGTTCCACTGCTCTGCTTGTTCCCATAGAGTGAGTGCAGTCAGTAGATCGAGATATTCTACTGACCAAGACTCTTAAGATCCATCTAGATCTCAAAAGGTCGAGAAGTGTCAACGCGATGATTACACACCACATATCGGCCAAAGCCCCGCGCTGCCCCCGTCTAATTATGTACGCCCAAAAAAAGACAAAGATAGACAAAGTAGAATCCCCAACAAACAAACAAGCAAACAAACAAAGAAACAAACAAACAAAGAAAGAAACAAAGAAACAAACAAAGAAACAAAGAAACAAAGAAACAAACAAACAACAAGGTTCTGGCCGTTTTGAAAAAGCCTTGCTTGTCCCCAGCCGGGTTCAAACAAGGGGCGGATCCGGCGATTCCAACGGATGTCATCTTCGGAGTTGTTGGCAGGATCCAGATCACCTCGCTGTGTTTTGTCCACATATGTAAAATATTAAAATGGGATCATCATCCATGTTACATGTTGGGTTTTTTTTTAATATGTTTAATAATGTCAACTATGTCAACTCTCAATCAAGTTCAATCAAACTGCTATATGAAAGATGATTGGTGGGGGCCCCTTGCTGAAGCCATATCAAAACTCAATTCTGGCAATTTCCCGGTGTCATGGCACGCTCTTCTGACAGCTTTGGAAGTTGCGTGTCTTGCGTCAGCACCATGTTGTCCAGAATTTGAGCCTCTGAGCTAAAATGACACGGCGACCCCTCCAAATGTGGGCTGGTTATGGGTTTAAACAGTTGAAACATTGACTAGCTGGTGGTTTCAACCCGGTAACCCCCCTGAAAAAAAGTCATTGGGGATCTTTGAAACCACTGACCAATTGAGGTTTATATAACACATGGCTTTCAATAGGAAATGGGTCATCTTATATGCCAAGAAGGAATGGGGATGGTGCAAAGCACCGAAAAAAGAGGAGTCGTGATGAATCTGCAATTCCACTGTTGCCTGGAATTTGCTCACATTCCGTGTGGCTATGACACAAGTTACATTGGACAAAAACATACGAAATCAGATGAATGACTTTCTAATTTACTGCATAGACACATACAGCACTACATGTCGATTGAAGGCTCAAGATGCAACAAACACATACCCGTCAAAACTCACGCACCGAGATCAACATTCCTGCAAGGTAGATGCAGGTCGATCTTGCAAGGCTGATTAAACATGGTAATGCTATGTAACTCTGATCCTCTTCCCAAAACTCAAGTTGGAAGCATCTCCTGAAACTCCCAGCAGCTCCCAACGTCCCTGGATATTTCCCCTGGAAAATCCCGGCTGTGACATTCCCATTCCAAAGCCATCAGACAACCATGAAAAACCACCCCTACTGCATGCCCATTAAACCCTATGCTTACATGATTTTCTCTTCAAAACATGATTTATCTAGGATTTTCATTTGCCATGTTTGATTACCGGAGGGTATATCCATTCATACCCCATTTTTATCCAATGAATTATCACTAATCTTAACCCATGCGCCATTATAATCCCACTTGGTTTATCCATTCAGAACATAACCCATGAATGATATCCCAACTTTTCTATACCATTTTTTAAATGTAAACCATCCAACCCCTTCCTATTTTTAGTGCCCCAGTGGGTCTGTCAAGCCCCAAGTGACTTCTGCACGCTTGGCGTACTCCAGTGCGATGGCATCCACATATGTCCTACGCGATGGACCGGTTCATGATGGTTCAATGGTGGTTTAATGGTGATTGAACTAGACATGGAGGTTTAACAGTGTTCGATGGGGGCATCTACCTGTAGTATTAGTATAATATCTGGATAGAGTGGGAATAGATCTTTATGGGACATAAATGGTGATAGGCTGGAGAATGTATCGGAATTCGAAGGATTGGCCCAAAGCACAAAATTTTTTTGGTGGATCGTAGTCCTGGCTTTGACTTCCAGACACTGGTTGCATGCAAAATCATCTTTCTGTAGGCGTCCGCAGGGTTCCGCACATGGCCTCTTTCCCTTCTTCACCTTTCAACATTACTGTCGTCAGAAGATCAATCAACCAATATCCTATCTTTCGGAAGTTCTTAGGCAGTTGCGTGTATACGTCAAAAAATGCGACCTGAGGACACAGATTTTGTTTTTTCTTTGGCTCATGAGTCATGACTATCTTGTCGAGCCAGTGTCCAGTGTCGACTTTGGCCAAGCTCCTGTAGACAGAACTGCACATGCGCCAGTTTCGGATTCGCTGAACCTCAAGGCCAACCGGGTCGATATGGCTACTGTATGGCTGGCTTACGGCAGGGGAAGGAGCGAAGATGATGAACATCTTAAAGCACGAACCAGACTAGGGAGCGCCTGTTCCAGTCTGCAAAACTCAGCTACCAAACTCAGCGACATTCTCATCCATTCTTTGCGTCCCCCAGAGTTGGCCCCGGTTTCTTGAGTCCCTCTACGGCAACAATAGGTTTCCTTTTCATTCGTCGCCTCAGGGGTGCATCCTGGCTACGGATTTTTTCGTTTTTATAGATGGAATCCAGACCACAAACCCAAACCACCAGCGAAGTGTTGAATGGTTCGTAAAAACCGTCATTGATCAAAGAATTTCCCGGTTGGTCTAGAATCCCAGCATTCCCGTATGAAGGGGATTCTCACTTGAGGGTATTCCCAGGAATCCAAACCACCAATCAGCAAACGGTTGATAAGCCCCCAAAGGAAAACGTGGAATGTACTTCATCCATTCATGATTTGGGGTTCTTTTGACGCAGGGTGTAACTAATGTATCAGATTGGTTCAATATATATATATATATACATATATCCCCACTCTAGGATGATTATTCGCATAATGTCCCATAATTCTAGATGGTATACAGCCAATTCTTAATGTTGATTCCCCTATCTTATTCTGACTTCAGGACAGTTAAACCACAATAAACCATTGTTATCCATATCTAATGAGGGTGGCAAATTTTGGGGAAAAAACAACTGTATTCCCCATATTTATACCTGTATACACATATGTTTGCCATTTATCTGGCTCATTCATTCACTAACGTGAAAATAACTCAAACTTGCGGCCACCAACTTGCGCAAATCGGCCCGTCCCACTCAAACTTGCGGCCCTTTGGGGATAATTCCCCTTACCATATTTCCAGTGACGGAAAACAGGGAGGTCATTATGGTTCATTCAGAATGTATATCAGTCATATCTCATCATAGACCGTTGTATCCCATTGAATCCCATGATATTCCATTATATTATATATACCAGTTTAAGCTATCTTCATATTTAGGTTGACTGTATGTAATATGTATAGATTAATATATGTACATATATATATATATATAGATAGATACATACACATGTATATATATATATACACACATATTTACCCTCCAGTATGTTAACATAGACCCTGGCAGATAGGAATTGGAAGATTAGTTTCCTCTAAACAGGGGTCTTGATAAGGAAGTGAGGAAGTGCAAACATGTTTTTTGAACTTATTCATGTGGACCATCCATTCACCGCCATTGATTCAACATGATAATTGAACTTTCCCCATATTTCAATTGTCCCACCATTATAAACTGTGGTTTATTGTGATCTTCAACCGGTTTCCCATTCCCCACCATTCCCATATTTTAACTCTCACCAGATGAATCTTCCCACCATTCCGCCCCGAATGCGGCGGCTGCGGTGGCTGCTGTGGCGCGGCTGCGGCTTCTGGAGCCACGTCTGGGCGCCTGGTGGTGGTGATCTGCAGTTGGTATTTATGGGGTTATTATAAATTGGGATAACAAATTGGGATGACAAATAACCATAATTTGTCATCTCAATCTATTATAATCACAAGGGTCCACACCAAATGGGTTGATTTCGCCTGGTCGTTGTAGCTTTGAAATGTTGGCTCTAATCACCGATCAAATCATTGATATTTTTAATTTGATAAAACCATTCGTCAACACAAAGGATATCTAGTGCCACTAAGACTATTCCTCAATAACTATTGTCCCCAATTAATTAGTATTATCATGAAAATGGTAATCCGCCGTCCCTGACAAAGGGAACGTTTTGATTTCATCACAGCACCATCAAATGACACTGTCACTTTTCACTGCATTCAATTTCAGGAATCATGAAATAATTAGCTGCTACTGGTTACTGCTGCATGGTGATCGCTGCTTTCCACGGCGCTGTGGCGCTGCTGGGCGCGGTGCTGCTGCTGCTGCTGCTGCTGCTGCTGCTGCTGCTGCTCGGCGCTGAGCTGCTTTGGTCGGCGGTTCCAATGCCCAAACTTTGTGGGAAAGCGTGGGCAGTCACTTGGCGGTGATGAGTTTGATGATGATGATGATGATGATGATGATGATGACGATGATGATGATGATGATGATGATGACGATGATGATGATGATCATAATCATCATGATCATGATGATGGCGGATGAAAAGATGAACAATTAAACAATGAACAGATGATGAAGAAACTTAGCATAGACATTGTGATATTAACAAATTCAGGCCTCAGGGATGGTGTTTAAAATCAAGGGTGCATTGTCCGGCATGGNACACGAGCAAAGCTCCTTGCACTGCCTGGCCCAAGCCCAATCGACGGACGACAGCGTGCCATCCATCGTGAAAGGGAAAAAGGTGGGGCAATCATACCTTACACTGGGAAATGGTCCAGCCACTGGCCATTGACGACCAATGAAATGATGTTTGAGGATGAGACTGAGGATGAGGATGAGGAAGAGGATGATGATGGTGATCATGGTCATGATCATGATGACGATGATTGATTTGAACTGGTTCAAAAACGATGTTCAAAGTAAGTTTGTGACTCTGACTTCTTTCCTCTTTGAAAGGTGCCCTGCGCCAAGACTTTCCGACGGGTGCTGACCCAAACCTCTTCTGGAAGCCATAGGCCCGAAGAAGGTGTGTACGCACTTTGGCTGAACATGTGTTCATGTTTGGGTAGGCTTAACCCCAGAGTCCAATGTACGTCTCCCTGATACAGT
>BGPT01003054.1:16921-26921 GCA_003297045.1 Symbiodinium sp. clade C Y103 | reverse complement strand
ATGATGACGGCTTCAGGTTTGCATCGTCCCACCCATCCATCTAAGGTTCGAGTCTTTGCGGACCCCGGTTGCCCGAATAGCACTTCACTTTGAATCTGTGTTGCGGACTTGCGAAGCTTGGTGAAATTTTTGACGGCCAACTCATCAAAGTTAAAATCCGAATCAGCGAATTCTACATTTGAAAAAACAAAAGCATGTTTTTTCCATGCAGCACATTCCCTCTGTGCCTAGTTTACACTTTAATTTGAACCTAATTTATTTGTTGGGTCATACAGGGTCCTTTGATCATACCACCCATCCGCCATTGTCTTGAGCTGAGGAAGTGATCATGCTCGAACGGCGCACCAAAGCAACTTGTTGGTAATTTCTAGTAACTTGAGCTGCAATGTGAGGAATTGCAAATCCTTTTTGACATTGACCAAGTTCAAAATAATGACAATCATCACCATCATGTTTAATAGGTTGAATTTGCAACTCCATCCCATTGCAGCCCATGGGTCTGTAGCGTTAGCATGGAGGTTTCCTATATAACAAAAAATCGGTTTCAACAACTGGCCCTCCTAATTTGGAGAACCCGTATGTTAGGAAACCACCATATGATCTTTGACCACCGCCAAAAAACAAGTTATTGTGACAGTGGATGACATGATCTGATGTTTCAAGTCTAATGAAGCAAATCAACCTATCTTGATGATCCCCATTATGTTTTATGGTTGCGTGTTAAAGTTATGTGTGTGAACTGACATACCGTTTGAATGGTTGGGTCTGACCAACACACAAGACAATTCAATTGAACATATTAATATTTGATGATTTATCATGGTGATGATGGAGAATCAAGTTTCAAGCGACATCCATTGGGACCTTACAGACACCGTTAATTATGTAATGTGATTGATTTGAACACCTGAGTTGTTCTGGGTTGACCCATCAGCCAGCGGCCTCTGCTGAGAAAGAAGGGAAGATCTGCGAGNTGATTTGAACACCTGAGTTGTTCTGGGTTGACCCATCAGCCAGCGGCCTCTGCTGAGAAAGAAGGGAAGATCTGCGAGCACTTTCTCGAAAATGTCACCTTGGAACACGCTCTGCGCCTGTCTTGAAATGTGGGGGGTGTCATTGGGTGATTGGTTAGCCAGGAGTTTGGGTCCCGTCTGCCCCCAATTTATGTCTAAATTAAATTTAGCTTAATTGATTTATCATTTTTATAGTAACTTCCCACAATCAAGTTAATCCGAAGTATAATACATCAACATTTCATTTGTTGGTTAATTTTTATACCTCGGATTAGCTTGATTGTGGGAAGTTATGGCATGCTTACAATGTGGTGCCCCCTAGTTATAAGTTGGTTTATAAACCCCATTAACCGATATATCTTCCATAAACAATAGTTAACCTAGTTATAAACCAACTTAGCTATCTTCATGGCCCCACATTGTAGGTGACTGACGATGATGATGGTGATGATGATAATGATGGCAATCATGGTCATGATGGAGATTGCAATGGTAGTGGCGGCAAAGAATGATGATGATTTTGATAATGGTGATCATGATGCTGATGATAGTCATACGAACATGTAATCATCCAGCATACATCACGGGCCAATTTTAAAATCATATAAAATCAAAGTGATGATGATGGTCATCCTATTGGGAAGTAAGAACCTCTGATATGACTACGATTGACTTTAAACTGTTTGATCAACACTATATGTAAAGAATGGTTCGGCGGGGGGTTAACAGGACTTCACTATGCATTCAGGAAATCTGGGACCATTGGTACTGGTCAGTGAATTTAGTCATTGTGCTAAGGACCATAGCCTGTTTGAGCGATGCTATTAATAAGCACATGGAGGTGACGAGATTTTGTGACCAGGAACACTTTGATTTGGTGGCTCTCAACGAGAAGCTTTCTGGGTTGCTTGGCTCATGATTCTCCAGGTACACTTCCACCAAACAAAAAACATGAACTAGATGAACCTGGGTTTTACCCGCATCAACTATNGCTTGGCTCATGATTCTCCAGGTACACTTCCACCAAACAAAAAACATGAACTAGATGAACCTGGGTTTTACCCGCATCAACTATTTTGAGAGGGAACGTTATGTTCTAAATCCCGTTGGATTTTGGTATCTCCCATTTTCAAAAAAAAATCTACTCCCCCAAAAAAAACGAGCATGAACCATGATCAAGACGGTCACGTGAAGGCCGGTGAAGGCAAGCCAGTAGTCTGTGGCACAGGGCTCAACTCCATTGACATACAAGAGCACGTNAACCATGATCAAGACGGTCACGTGAAGGCCGGTGAAGGCAAGCCAGTAGTCTGTGGCACAGGGCTCAACTCCATTGACATACAAGAGCACGTCATCTTCTAGTATAGGATACTGCGAGTGACAGTGGCACTGCGCAGTTCCATTCTGCAGCAGGGGAGCCCACCTGTATCTGCAGACAGTGGACGCTCCAGCTCCTTCCAAATGGAGCCCTTCTTGTAGTCTCGAACCTCTGCCTTGCTTCACATGCGACCGCAGAGGGTGACTCCGTTCTGCCCCGTGCGGTAGATGTGGCCTGGTAGGCGGTTGAAAAGCTCCGCCATGCCCATCGGGCATGCGCTTCAAACCAAGTGAAGGGCTCCTCAACCTCCAAAATCATTCGTTCCGATATGAATATAGTTATTACAATGTGGGGCCCCCTAGATAGCTAAGTTGGGTTATAACTCCAAATCTATGGTTAAAATTAAATGAATTTATGAATTAGACAGACCCCAAATTGATAAACTATGAATGGTCACCCCATTCAGTTCAATCATTGGAAGGGCATGATTTCGGCCCCATTGTCTTTGAAACTAACGTCACTTTTCCATTCCCTGGGTCTTGTATGAGGTTTCTGAAAACAATTGCCTTCCTCTTCGACGAGGACCAGTGCTGGAATATTCATGGTATCTATTCCGCCCTGATGGTGCCCCTTGGACAAATTAATCACTCTCAATCAAGTCCCATCGAATCAGTCGATGATTGCTTGATCATCCTTTTTCATTTCACTCAAATTTGAACTTGGCCCAAAGCCCAAACATTGATATTGAAAGACTCCAATCAAATTAAAAGGCGTCGCCTATTCATCCCAAAAAATCATTGACTTTCGGGTTTCAATTTGACATGTATTAACTAATGTCAATTTAAAACCCGAACTGAAAGTCAATGATTTTTTTGGGATGAATAATTAGTATTACTATTCCTTAGCCGCATGGGGTACAGCTGCCAGCTTGCCCATCAGCCCGACAATGAGGCGTCGACTGCAATCACAGGTTCTCACCATCAAGTGAAGCGTCTGGGTGGCCCTGGTGTGGACTTTACCAGAGTCATTGAACGGGTGACAGCAAGGAATCTTGTCAAAGTCATCAAAAAGTTTCCAAATCGCTATGAAGGTTTCTATGGTGGGTGCTCGAATTTCTTTTCTTTGGTGATTACAATGATAACAGGGTTGAACATGTTATTTGGTCATGAAAAAATAAACCTTCGTTCGTCCGGGGTTTCCCAGGATGAAGCTGTGGACGGAACTGGTTCGCACGGCTATGAGGGCTGAAGTTCCAGACTATGAGATCATGCAAACTATGGCCATGTTTCTTGGGGGACTGGAGAACAATGAGTTTGGGGATGATGTGATCCAACGACTTGCCAATTGGTTTCAGTTCGACCCCGACGCCTGGTTGAAGTTGATGGGAAACGCAGGTGACTATCAATAAGTAACCAACTTAGTCGACTGACCACTTGTCGTATGAGAGGGTGCCCTGGTCCAATGTAAAGCTGGTGTCCACTGTAAATTATTTGATAAATAATGCTGGTTTAAAAATCGAAATTCCCTCAGCCCATTTGGCACTTTTACCCACCAGATGATGACAATGTAAATCTTAAATAGTTTCAAATTTTATCTAATTCCATTGATGCCAATCATTGCCCAAGGATGAAATGGTCCGGCAAATGGCTCGACTCAAACCCGTTGCCGTGGGCCTGCAGCGCCAAAGGGACATGNAATTCCATTGATGCCAATCATTGCCCAAGGATGAAATGGTCCGGCAAATGGCTCGACTCAAACCCGTTGCCGTGGGCCTGCAGCGCCAAAGGGACATGGGACCAATTGAAGCTTGGGCAGAGGCAGCACCTTGGCTTAGCGATGGGGGTAGCATCTGATCGAATTATATTATGTTTATCTGGTGTCATCAAATGGTTCCCCTTTAAGGGAACCATTTGATGACACCAGAGGATACGGATATCTTTATGTCAGTGTCGAGTCAGATAGCCTCCGCTCCAATTTGGCTGCCTCAACCTGGTCTTCAGCTTCCCTTCGATCTTCTTCTCGGTCGAAGTGCTTCCAATGTCCAGGGAGAAATCTCTCCAGATGTTTTGCCATGGACTCAACAACTTGATTGTCGGCCCTTCGCGGCAAGCTCCGTAGGTTTGGCGACGTTGCTTCTCGGCTTCGAGAGNAACAACTTGATTGTCGGCCCTTCGCGGCAAGCTCCGTAGGTTTGGCGACGTTGCTTCTCGGCTTCGAGAGCATCGAACGTCATGCAAGACCGATGGATCATGCCAAATGTCCGGCAACCGATCCAGCATGCTATCCAAAGCATCCACATTTGCGATGTCATCCCGTGACTCAGTGATCAATTCCCATCTGCAGGGAACCTATAANAATGTCCGGCAACCGATCCAGCATGCTATCCAAAGCATCCACATTTGCGATGTCATCCCGTGACTCAGTGATCAATTCCCATCTGCAGGGAACCTATAATATCATTATTTAATTAAAAAAATATATGGATGTCATTCATCATCAGTTTGATTTTAGCTCTCTGGATCCAAGCACCTCCCAACGGAATACCCCATCAAATTAAGACTAATCATCTCCCAGAATTATTATCAGTCCCTTCATTGTGGGTGGGTCTGTTGATACTATCCACAGTTGGTTTGGTTATCCCATGATTCAATCTGGAATCTGCATGATGATGATAAGGTACGACGAGAAAAATCCTCATCTTCGCCTATGGATACCACGATAGTCAGTCACGTGGTACTTCGAGCAATTGCTTGGGGGTTTAGNCAAGTCGAACAGGGAAGTGCCCGAGGATCTCGCTACAGATGAGGTCCGTGCGGTTCATTTCCCGCGTGAACAGCAATCTGAGTTTCTTATCTTAATATCTCATGTTGTTTTTATGTACCCTGGCCCAAATCCAATTGCTTTCGGGTAGGGCTGCTCAATTTGAAATGAATCTATTGCGAAAACGAATCCAGTGAGGCTGATTCGCTATGCCCAATTGGAGTGGGTTCCCAGGCTGCCGTAGTATTTTTTGTGAACTTCCCAAAATTACAAATGGATGACTCCGGGGATACTCCCAAGAAATAAGCTATACTTACCACTTTAAGACCAAGCTGACCCCCAAACATATTCTTTTGGACACTTTCACCACCAAGGCGAACCACTATGGCTCCATCCGGAAAGATCCTCAACTGAAATTCCAGATATCAAATCAACCACCACAAAAAAACATCTAATTAATTATTTAATACTTAGTCGTCTATTTAAATATGTTTTTTGTGGTGGTTTAATCGTCGCAACCCATGGAACTTCGTGACAATATCCACCAAGTTGCGGGATCATCCATCATGAGCTTTGGTTCCAAACTATTATTTTGGGATTATTCGATTTTGAATTTAAAGGTATGTCAGTGACGTGACGTACCTTTAAATTCAAAATCGAACAGTGGAACTTATAATTTGTATTTTCAAATATGAAATTTATCAATTTTAAAGACTATTTTAAACATGTGGGGAACCCATCGTCAATATACATTTTAGATTTTGATGTATCCGGGATCCATCATCATCAATGTATATTTATGGGATCCATCATCACCTATTTTGTTATATGATGTATAATAATACGCTGGATCAACCATCATCTTTGGATCAATTTTGAGAAAGTTAATCTTTGCATGATCCGATCAATCGTTATAAACCTGATCCATCACAATAAACTTGATCTCTGACTGTGGTTGATCATTTGAAAAAAAACTTGGGGGTATTTATTACGAATTGAATTTTATAATAAAACTTAGTTTGGGGATCCAATCATTGCCATTCCAATAATGCCCGTAAGGGCAACACGAAGACATCCCCATGGGCAAATGCGGCCAGCTGGGTAAGGCGAAGGAGGGAAGCTGTGAGATCTGCAGTGGGTAATTCTAAACCCCAAGGTTTGAAGAAGATGAAGCTTTCCAAACTGGTCAATAGCCTACGGACAGAAAGCCATGAAAAGGAAAAACGATTTAATCTCCAAAAAGAGAGGAAGAGACGTACTTTGGTGACACTCTGGCAACATTTTAACTATTGTTGATGTCAGACATTCAGATTCATGATCATAAGTTTACAGTTGAAATAATCAACTAGGATTTGTTTCTGCCAAAAAGGCAAGATCTACAAATTATAGAAAATGTCTATTTCATTGTCAGTGTCATTGACAATGCAATGTTGAAACAATGACGACATTCAATCCAGTCCTTTTGATTGTCGTGTGATCAATTCAGATCAAAGTTTGAGCACGAATTGACACATGACGACCATGTTGTTTATATACCCATCCCATGATGATTTGAACTCATACCGTTTTAACTGGCCAATTTCAAACTAAATCATACAAGTCGATTTGATTTTAAGCCAAGATGTTATTATCTATCTTGCCTTGGACCTTAGGTATACTTGCCTACCAGAATGGTTTGATCTTCAAAGATGGAAAACGACTTCGTCAGGAATCTGCAGAGTATGAAGAGCAACAGAATGAGAGGAGATCAATCTACTTCAAAGATGTGGCAAAACGTTTCTGTACCCAAATTAAGCTTTTCTGTTGTTTCCGGATGGCAAATAAAATCGGTTTTAACTCAATTAAATTATGGAAAATAGTGGGGACCACCTGCATCAACTCCCAAAGCCTAGGTGACCGTGCTGTTGACGGCCCAAACGACTCCTTGGAGTTCGTAGACATGAAGGTGATGATTCCTGGGCCNGGCCAACGGACACGGAGAAGCTGCGACGGGCTGTGGCCGAGTGTGGTGCTAGAGTCATGAGAGGGTGTCTTGACATTCAGGTTTAATCTTGGAACGAATTATGGGAGAATTTAATTTTCCGTGGCTAATGTTAATAACCAGAAGGTATTATTTGCCTTCTGGTTATTTAACATTAGCCACGGAAAATTACAAATATTATTATGGGAAAATCATCCAAACGCCATGGCTATGTTCAATGACCAGATACCCAATCAACCAGGCTCAGCCAATAGAATTCCCAATAGTTTAAGTAGGAATTCAACACGATAATTTGGATTGATGTTCCCCGAGGTCACAGGTGAACAAGACCAATGTGATCATACAACCAGACCCTACACGGCCAAAAACGTCCGCGAGCTTTGCGGCCTTCTCGTTTGGAATGCTCCCCGTCACAGTTAGTGGATGTGCATTTCTATTTTCCGATTTCAGTCTCGAATTTCAAATGGATGCTACTTATTATTATAGTCAGTCACAAATCACATCCATCCAAAAACCCAAATGAACATGAGTTTATTTAAGCCTCATGTTTTTTTTGGAATGTCGAGAAACTACTGAGGTACATTGCGAGTCCACGGTTCTTCTATAGCAAGGGTACCAAAGGAATGTTGATTCCCTTCAAGTTCCTTGGCCCATTTTATTTTCTAGGTAGCCATTGACCAATTTGAGATTGAATTGGTCATTTAATTTGGCGCCAATATTCCTGCAATGTGGGGTCCCCAAGATAGCTAAGTGGGTGTATAACTCCATAAATGGGTATTGATAATACATGCTTTACTTGACTTTATATCAAATAGGCGCGCGCGCGGACCCAACTTTAGAACAAGTTACGTAAACACAACATTATTTATCATTCTATGATAGAAATTATTATCCATACCTCAATGGATTGGTTTAATGGAACATTTTACAGGAAACCATGGATTTTCCCGTCAAATATAAGGGTTCCTGTAATTTTTCCCTTAANGAACATTTTACAGGAAACCATGGATTTTCCCGTCAAATATAAGGGTTCCTGTAATTTTTCCCTTAAACCAATCCAGTGCATACCGGTTACCATACCCACATTGTGGAATCCATTTGCTGATGATCACCCTGAGATGCTTTCATTGAAATCAAACAAATGGCATTCATTCAACTCAGTGCTGCTTACTTTGAGGCGGTCATCCAAAACTCAAAGACGTGTGGCATGGGTATCCCCGGAATTCCGTGCTTTGCACCCTCATGCCGCTGGGTGGNTACTTTGAGGCGGTCATCCAAAACTCAAAGACGTGTGGCATGGGTATCCCCGGAATTCCGTGCTTTGCACCCTCATGCCGCTGGGTGGATTGATGCTGCACCATACCCTTGGATCATCATGGCTGACAAAGCCGCATTTGTGGAGTCTCGTCAGCTTTTAAGTGGGCCAGAACCAAAAAAAATGATTAGCTCACTGGACTGGACCAGTCATTAATAATCCAAAGTTCAATGGTCTTTGCTGGGTGAACCGGTGAACCGTGATCCTTCCACTCAGCCTTCTCGCCGGCCAAGGAGCGGGCAAGGCGATTCAGAACGGTTGCATCCCTGGCGACTGCGTTCGTGTCCGAACGAGAGCAAAGGGAGGATCAGGAACCATGGTGCATTGGGTGAATTTGGGTAATGGGTATTATTGACAACTAGAAAAAACGACTACCGTTGAAGAATTAACTAGTCAATCATCAATGATTAGTTAATTCTATTTAACGGTAGTCGTTTTTTTCTAGTGAACAGGAATGAATCATCATCCTTGAAACTTAAACAGGTATTTATTATCTATGAGTCAAAACTCTGTACCCTGGTGAACATCAAAATAGCTGGTATTCAAATGGAGGTTTCCTAAAATAGAGGTACCCCCAAATCATACATTTATAGATTAAGGTTCCCTTATTATTATTATACATCCATGTTTGTGTACCTCCGTTTTAGGAAACCCCATTCAAGTTGGTAATGATAAGTTTTGACACATGTCACCATTTAAACACTGAGGACCTCAAGAACATTTTGTACAAGGTCACAGCCGAGGATGCGGTGAAGCTTTTTCTCGATATTGATGGGACCCGGAAAATGGTCAGAATCTGGTCTTCTCACAAAAAGTGAGTCCGGGGGTTTGAAGGGGAGTTTCAAGCCNGATATTGATGGGACCCGGAAAATGGTCAGAATCTGGTCTTCTCACAAAAAGTGAGTCCGGGGGTTTGAAGGGGAGTTTCAAGCCACTGTGGAAAAAAAAACAGCGGATGTTGCCATTGCCCCATTGAGCGTCCAAGTAAATGGTTTTTTCTCAAAAAGGGTGATGCTCGAAAATATTCGAACACCTCTTACTTTCAGGCAGTTTCGAGCATCCCATATTTTGAGCAAAACCCAAGTGTACCCTATTATACACATTAGTGTCCCCATTCAATATTCACCATTTTCACCATCACCATCATCATAATCATCACCATCATCCTTATCATCATCACCATCATACTTATCCTTATCATCATCGTCACCATCGTCATCATGATCATCTTGATCATCATGATGATCATGATGATCATGATCATCATGATCACCATTATCATCATGATCATCAAGGTAAATTACCCGAAAACATGGGTTTGGTGATGCTTGGTGCGAATCAGGAAAACCACNACCGAAAAGGGAAAATGACCCTCGAAGAGATGCTCGATATTTTAGACGCGATCAAAGATGATAAGATGTGCCTCTCCTGCGCCTTCCCATATATTTTGCTGTGGCTCTCAGAGTCCCTTAAGCCAAAACAATGAGTTATTTCTATTTTGTTTCAACAGATTATGATTTGGATGACTAGTTGTGATTACGATAGGATACTCGTGAATATAATGGTTTATCTGTCTAAGGCAAGACCAATGTGCCCTGCGATGTGTCTGTATG
>BGPT01003054.1:0-12977 GCA_003297045.1 Symbiodinium sp. clade C Y103 | reverse complement strand
CAAAACACATTACATTTTTTACATATCACCACCGTGGCATCTTCACCAGCATAGGGTTATGAGCTCAGTAGAAACATAAATTACCGAAATCAAAGTGACTCATATGTTGTTAATCACCGATTTCATGTCCATTTATTTTTGAAAAAANAAATCAAAGTGACTCATATGTTGTTAATCACCGATTTCATGTCCATTTATTTTTGAAAAAATACTCTTGCACTTTTTACCTTCACTATCAAGAGGCCAGGTAAAATTGTAATATTGCCAAAGTTGAAGTTTTTCCAGGCGCACGGCCTCCCGATATGACTTTCACAAGCTGATACGACTTAACCCTACCACTTGTATATGTGTGTGTGTATGCATTCTTTTGTATATAGTCCTGCCGGAAATAGCTCATCACAGTCCACGAAGAGGCTGCTCTGCCGTTCAGCGTCTGCTGCCTCCACAGAATCAAATGCGGAAAATGTCCACCTGGAGGGTCCAGCCAAACGGAGTCCATCAACTATGGAGTCCATCGGCACATGACAGGTCCTAGTCTAGTCCTAGTATGTCCTAGTGTTCTGGAAGTGTTCAATTCCATGCAGATCGGATTCCCAAACTTTCCTCCAAGATCCTTTTGGAAAGCCGTAGCTGCCTTGCGAGAGCCCCGCAAGAGGTACAACGCAGGAACCTGAAGCTGGAGCAACAACGTGCAGGCTGCTCCAAGGACTCTAAAGATGCAAAATCCAGTGTGTCGTGCCTGTCGTGCACGCTTTTGTCAAAATGTGCACTCTTGTGTGCTCCTGTGTGCTCTTGTGCTGGCTGGAAGACTTGGACGATATGCTGTGGTGCTGGTGCTGATGTGCATCAAGGTCACGGCAAGAATCAGGACGAAGAGAATGGCCATAGGTAACATAGTGATGATGCCAGTGCCCTTCGTTTCTGGCACTGGTTCAAAATCGCCTTGCCCTTGGCCAACATGGTAATATCTCACCACCTGCCTGTAAGCACCCTGGCCATCAGGGACCTGCACAACTTCGAAAGCTCACACTCTTGCCAAATCTGGAAATCTACTTTAGGCAAAGCTGCACAACCGTCAATTTTTCAACTCTTTGAGCAACTCATGTTACTACAACAAAATTGCCAAATCAGCAACTGTTGAATCACAAGTCTCTGGCAAGTCTCCAGCCTGTGTCAGCTTTGCTTCATCGTCCACTTCCTCGAAGAATGCATTGAAACACCTTGGACCGCATAGTGGCAGTGGCACTTTCGCCTCCCTCACCATGGCTCGTGACCTGAGCCATTCTTTGGCCTGCGGGAGACCATCTAGCCCCGTCAGCCTGATTCGAAGATTCAAGGCATGTCTCAACAATCTTCAACCATCTTCAACCATCTTCATCTTCCTATGTCCAATGACACACAACGATCACAAAGCCAGAAGATGTGTGAACATGTCAAGATTAGACAGCAATGGCAAGTCAGCTGAATTGCACAGGGTCCACCATACTCACAGAGACAACTCTTGCAGGACAAGACAAAATGCACCGCAAGAGTTGCAGTTTTGTCTTGTCCCCCGGAGGATGCTTGGCCGTGCTTGGCCATGCTTTGTCTTCGATCTGGTTCACTTTGGTGAACTTTGCACCTTCCTACCGTGCTCTAGAACTGGTCCTCATGGCCGCAGCTCACCAAGGCTACTTCGCCTTCGGTTCTGGCCAATCAGCTAATCAGCTGCGAAGATTTCCGCCCTGTCCTGATCCAGGTCAGCATCTAATCAACATCCAATCGAGCCAACGAACCATGATGAACCTATGAGATCTATTGGATCTATTAGGCCTATCGGAGTCCTATCGGAGGCCTATCGCATGCACATTGCTGGGATCCACTGCATGCAGGTGCGATGGTTGGAAAACCAAACTGTTTACCCAGCACACCTCCTTGGTCTGACGTCAATGTGGGACAATATGCGACGGCTATCAGCTGCTGCGGAGCACTATTTCACTGCATCGAGATGGAAGTCGTCAGCTAAAAAGTGTCAGTACAACAGCTAGAGAGAGCATTGGCCTGCACAGGCACTGTGAAGTCAATAATCACAGTCAAAGATAAACGACGCATGGGCTCAGCGATCCCTATCAATTGCGTTCGTGATCATTATTGATCATCTGCGGATAGGTGAGTATTATTTACACTGTTCGACTCAACGATGCATCGAATTCACATTTCCAGATGGTCAGGTGATTGGTCAGGTGCATGCATTTTGGGCATATTTGTAGCTAGCGCATATTTGTGCATGTTATAGCGCTTATGTGATCAAACATCATAAATCTAGGTTCATTGTGGTGAAATGATTGGATAATGGAATAGGATAGAATAATCATCGTATGAAATTTATCATCAGCATCAAAGACGTCACCTCACGTCGTCTCACTCCTAACCTTGACCAGCTGCTGCTCCTCAAGTCTTCCACCTTCGTCCCATTGTACACCTGGATTCTGGATGGGCCCGGGTGAGACGCCAACCGATTCAACTGCAGGTCAACACCAGCACAGGAGCAACTTCTCAGACATCCAGACCATCTCAGACCAGAGAATACGAAAGCATAAAGAATGAAAGAAACATGAAATGACTTAAGCCATTGTGAGCCAAAATACGACAATACAAGCCTTAGAACTGTTACGAATGGTCTAGGGAATTTCTTGTCAGGGACCCTCTTGCCTAAGGCCTAAGGAGTTGAAACAAAACCGCCCGGCACCGGTACGGACCCACTCCTGGTCAGCGCTGCACAGTTCTGGGACCACCAACTCCTACATAGTTGTCCGAGGCTGAAGTGGGCTGCTTGGAATTCGTTCATTTTGTTCATTTTACTGGATTTTCAAGTTTTACTATGGTTTAGTCATGTTTATTTATGTTTATTCTGTGTTCGAACTAATCCTAGGACCCTTTGCCAACCTGAAACCAACCATAGCCAACCGTTCTGTTTCATTTTGGACCTTTTAGGTTGCCTCCAATAATATAGTCAATAAAGCATGGGCTCGACCAACTTGGCATCTTGCATCCTGATAGATACCACCGCAGGGAGTCACCAGGAGTCTGCAATCAGCACCAAACGCAACTGGATGTACCGGTGTCCTTTCCGAAACAACTCGATCCACTCCAAGCACATTTGGGCAGCAAACCGCAGGCCTTCGGAATTCATGGCATTGTCGAAAGCTTTGTCAAACACTTGAGTCCCAAGGGTTGGTGAACGAAAGCTAAGCATGGGCAAGTTGGAGTGAAAGAGGTGGGCTTATATATTTATGCATGATTTATGCTCTCGTGGAGTGACTTGGTGGAATAAGTTGGGTGGTGGCGTGGGTTGTGTGGCGTGGGTTGGGTGGCGTGGGTTGGGTGGCGTGGGTTGGATGGCGTGGGTTGTGTGGGTTGTGTGGGTTCAGGGTGGGAGGTGGGGGGGATTGAGCCCCTGTTCATCTACTTCCAAGATGTGATGGGGGGAGAAGCCTGGGCTACATTCTATACCGTGGCATGTGAATGCGCGGATTAGGTCAGGGATAGCTATGTGATATAGCTTGTATTTGCAACTTATGTAGTAATACCACTTCATAGCCTAAGAAGGCATTGGTTATTGTAGACGCTCAGGATGTAATAGGTGACGCTCAAGAAGTAGCGGATATGAGAACGCAAAGTTGGCTGGATGATTTTGGAAATGGATGGCTAAAAGTTATCTATGAATTTTGGTGTCGGATAAGAGCTACTACCTCAACACTATGTGAGAACGAGATNGATGATTTTGGAAATGGATGGCTAAAAGTTATCTATGAATTTTGGTGTCGGATAAGAGCTACTACCTCAACACTATGTGAGAACGAGATGAAAACTTGCGAAATGTCATGGAACTTCGCCTGTGTATTGTCTCAATGACTAACAGTTCGAGGTCTGTAATGGTTACAGTAATAGATGCAAAGTTTACCATGTTTTTTGATGTTTGCATACTGAAGGATGGGGGAACTCGAATGAAACTAAAATTTAAGAATTAGTTTGTCTTTTTGCAGATTTTGAGCCAGGTGTACGGACTAAGCTGCTGTCGCGAGTGATTACTGGTAAGTATGTTTGATACGCTCATGAAACACGATATTAATTGATTGATGATGGGATTGTAGCTTGGCAGTGTTGTGCTTTCTGGTCCGCTGCATGCCTCGGTTTGATGGGATGCGTAATTGTGTGAGATGCATGATGGTTGAGTAGAGCCACATATTGCGCCGAGGCGTGTTGGCCTAAGCCGAGGTTCGTGTGGCCTAGGCCAGCCTGGTTTTGCAGCCGAGGGGGGTTCGCATGAAAATCACGCGTTTGGCATTTGGTCCGCCCCATCCCTTGCTGCCAGAAGAAACTCCAGCTAGCTACCGCTAGCTTTCGTGATTAGCAGTCTAAGTCTTCTTGATTCAGTGACTCTCTTTGGCTTTTTCCATGTGAGTTTCATCCTTCGATGCTGCTGCAACATGTTGAGATGATGCACGGCCAGAATGATCATGGATCATACTGCAAAAATCAAAAGCAGCCTGCATCTGCCTCATCGATATGTATAATATGCGAAATGAATCGAAATGAATGAATGGATCGCTTCTCTTCAAACACTTAGACACTGCCCTCGCTGAGATGACCATGTCATGCTGTCTAATGCATTCGAATGCTGCGTTGTCCTTCTCATCTTTGGCGTTGATACCTCAAGCTACAGAAAACACAAAGCATTGCATTCTAATCCAACAAAGCCAAGCGAGCACGTGCTTTGTTGTGTAGTCTCGCTACAGACCTGAGGGAATGGCAGGCATTCCTTAGTCAGGTTCTGAGCAAATGCTGCAAGAACTTTGGTCAATCGACTTTATGTGATTCATGATGTGCCGACTTACCTTGGATCCTGTAGAATTCTGCACGAAAAGCTGTCTATCTTTCCACGCCCCAAGGAGGACACCCTAAATCAGCCGATATCCTTGCAATGCGTCCACCGGCCGTCAGCGGCTGCGACCCAGAATCTTGTTGTAGCTCAGAGTGAAGGTGTCGTTGGAGCCGCAGGCTTCATAGGAATAGTAGACGGTCTTGCCCCTCCTCAGCTTGGCTGATGCCCATGCCCATCACATCTCAGGACCATGCTGACCATGCTGAAGATGAAGCTTTAGACTGTTACTGTGCAGGTCAAGCGGCATGGTGGCATTGAAGTAAACAGCCTCCATGCCAAAAACGGGAATGTATCACCAGTTGTTGGAGTCAGGTAATTGCAAGCTGCTGACCAGCTCCAGTGCTACCAACAGCCTCCTTTGGCGGTGCTTTAACGCCGCACTTGCCTTACTGCTGCACAAAATTCAGACACCTTTCTACCGCAAGAATTGCAACATATTGCAACATCTGGCGACAAATTGCGACCTGTGGCTCTGGCATCGCAACATGTTGAAACAAGTGAGGAAATTGTCAGAACAATTTGGAACATATCTCATCTGTCCAAGTGGCAAGGATCAACGTAGCACCACTTCTGAGTGCAAAAGCTGGGCTTGGCACCTGGCACCGCAACAACCCCCCACTCCGACCTAATCCCACGTGTTCTGCCGCAAAATGCCACACTGTTGCCGGAAGTGACAATCTCTCTCTTCAATTTAGCTGTGCCTTTCACCGCACACAGCGGATTTTGCTCCAAATCCCAGGCCTTTCGCAGAGGCTGGGAAGAAAGGCCAAAAATGCATAAGAATGCATCAACAATTGAAAGCACGCGTTTTACGAGCAGAGGATTGTATCATGACACTACGTCACTGTTTCACATTCCCCGGCCTTGCAGCTTCCACCCACCTCACCAGGATAGCGGATTGGGACACCCTCCAAGTTGGCTTTGATGCTGCCAGCCTAACATGGAAAATCGTGGAAACCAAGCAACATCGATCAACATCAATCAACATGCCCGAAGCGTGAAAATAGAACGAATGAAAACATGCAACTGGACCTGAACCGGAACCCAAAGGGAGCCAAAGGGAGCCAGTGCAGCTGGGTATGGGCCATAGGTGGGGAACCATCAGCATTTTGGGTCTCAAAATGTCTCAAACCAGGCTCTGCTGCATGTGGCGGGCTGATGTTTTGGACCCAAACAGAAGCGAATCCATTGAGAACAAGGCATGCACAAGGCATGCAGCATGCGGCATGCATAGCTGAGCTAGGCCTTGTTCTCAATTCCAATGCACTCGCAGCCAGGCTGCATGGCATCCTTTGCTTGAGGCTCCTGTGAACCCAAAGTTGTCACAACTCCCCCCCTAAGAATCCTAAGACTTCATACAACACAAGTGTAGCACATTGGAAGGGGTTAGGAAATGCATGGCCTCACCGCCACAAGTAGCATAGGAGTAGAAGAGAGGCATGTTCCTCGGTGGTGGTCAGTTTCCGTCAACAGGACGGAATATTGACAGCAAAATCTCTATAAATCTCTATGGCAATGCAGTCATGACAGTCAAGGCTCTGGTATCTCGCCGTAGGTACGTACTCAGACAATCTTGGCGCAACCTGAGCGATCGAGGTCGGTTGTATCCCATTGCACGGCATAGACCCGACTGAATCTGATTTGATCATCGCTGGCCTTCAAATCACAGTTCCTGGGATCGACGTAGCACCTCAGCCAGCATGGTAGGGCAGCCCACACCTATTACACAATACAACCTGTGAAGCCTATCAAAACCAAATATCTATAAAATATATCATTAAATCATCAACATGAAAATAACAATACATCAACTGCATGCTTAAAATTCCACAAATACAAGGGAGAAAATCAGCAAAAAAACGGGAAACTGCAAAACAAACAAACAAGCTTGGAGGAAAAAACGGAACGACATGGAGCCTCCCATTCATGCACAAATCCAGTGCTGACGAAAAGCCAAGGCTGTTTGCACCATCCTTTGCCCTTTCCAGGCATCTGGCCCTGTGACAAAAACTATGCCATCAAGATGAATCAAGATACCATTCTGTGAGAAAGTGTTGGAGACAAATGCAATGATGAAACAAGCGCCATCCTGTTCACATTTTGTATTTTGTATTTTTCAAATGCCTTTCGCATTTTGCATGGCATCACCCCGCCTCGCGACAGCTTTCAGGATGCCGATCATCATCCCAGGCTGCGCAGCGGCTGCCCAGCTCACCTCGAACTTCCATGCACTTTAAGATACTGTTAAGTAAACTTGCAGTAAAACTTGAAGCAAAACTTGAAGTATCTTGAAGTGGTCTTAGACGGTCTTTCAAATCGCATAGAATCTTACAAAATGTCGCTGATGTTCTTTGATGGCTTTCGGAGATTGGCGAAATCCTTCATCTTGTGCCAGCTGCGCAGTGGCAGCATCTCACAACTTGGAATGGGACGAAAGCGGCTTAATTAAATCGAATATACATGAAGAATCATTAAGATATGCTTGAATCATGAATCCGTTCAAATAAATGGAAAAATGCCGCCGCACAGGCCTGGGTAGGCCACATAATGTTCCCCCACACGAACCATCGCAGTGCCATCCACGCCGGCAAAGCCGATGCATGGACATTCTTGCGAACCAAAGGCCTGTCTACTCAAAGCAGTTAAGATGTTAGCACTTCGATTGTTGGTAAAATGGGGAAAAGTCTGCCTGGGCCTACCTGAAATCAGCTGGCGCATTGTGAAAAGATTTGAAAGTACAACCGCACAACCCACATGGCAATAGCATACTCTGATATATTCTGTGTTGTTTTGCAGGTGCTAATTTGCATGAATGATATACTAATGATATTCTATGATCCTGCTACGTATACTACCTACAGTTTGGCGCTGATCTTTGATGCTTGGCAACCTGTCACCCAAGCACAAGAGGCTAAGCAGCGAACAAGACACCGTGAGACCATGTGAAACCATGTGAAACTGTAAATTTCTTAAAAAAAAAAAAGAAAGCACCTGATGACCTACTGGGTCGCCTTTGCTCCAATTGTGACGTTTTCTGCCGGCGGAATTCCTGCTCACTTTCCAATCATGTCTAAAGTCAATTCATTGCTCAACAACAAACGCAACAAATGGCCAATTCATCATGTGCAGTTCTAGTCCTCTGACGACCCTGCTACAATCGTTTGCATGTATGATTCTTGATGATAATGCGTGATATTCCTATGTAAATTTTGCAGTTTGATGAAATAATGATATTAGAATGACATATGATGATTCTCTTGATTTCACAATCAATTCTGGTCTCGCAGCACAGGTATCTTGGTCTCTCTTCTAGGTCATCTCTCCAAACGCGTCCAAAGTCCTTCCAATCCGAACTTGAATGTGGCCCCCAGGCCAATCGTTGCGGCAACAACCTCAGTCCACAGCCGCACGGGCGTTACCATCTCCCTATGGCATTGAATGCAATGAACTAAAAATATAACATATTTCAATATATTTCATAATATTTCTGCCCGGCTGGCCTCTACTGAGGCTTCATGGCACAAGATTGCGAGAGCATGCACGTTGATGCAAGTTGATGCAAGTCTGCAAGCTGATGCTGCAACCCCAATGGGATTACCCAACGTCATCCCAAGCTACAGACCAGCTTCATTACTCCCGCCATGCGCAGGCGGGATCAGACTTGAGCCAAGTCCACGTTCGCAAAATTCCCACGCTTCGGTGATATCCCGCATGGCCACTGCATTAGTCGATGAGTTCTTCCGAGTGTTTCCATCTTTCCATCCACAAGAAGGGACTCCAAATACTTCAGATCTCTGCAGCCTTTTATTTCCACTCTCATGGTATCTGATTCTTCGAATATCTTTGAATTGGTTGACCGGGAACCACCAAATTGTTGCTGATGAATGCCGCTCAGATCTCCAAAGTGCCCCAGGCACCCAGCAACAAGATTTCTACCCGGCCTTTGCGATGCGTTGGGACACATTGTTGAAGTGCCAATGAAGTGCCTGGCAACGTGGTCACTGCGGCTGTGGTCAGAGTCTGCAAACCGCAGTTTCGGACCGTTGGATGGCGTTGGGTCTCTAGTATGCTTTATTATCACCTGGATACTTTCGGAGACTTGCTTTCAGTTCTTTATGTTCTTTCCTGTCTTTTCCACTTCAATTTGTCTGATGCATCTGCCTCTTTTCAAACCTTTTTCTCCTCGGGCAAGCTCTAGCTGTAACAGCTCTAGATTTTGGGCTCGTAGGTCTTTGTGTCCTCGTTCCATTTGAAAAGTTGTGGCGGGCACATCTCTGGGACCCGTGTCAAACAAACGTTCTCTGCGGGGTTGCAGTAGCCAAACTCTTTGCAAATCAAATCAAAGTCTCGGTGGTAGACCTGCAGCGGATTGCAGCGCATCATGTGGGGAATATGCATGCAAGATGCATGTGCCTGTCTTAATTGGGAAAGGCAAAGTGTGAAATGTTGTGAGTAGTGTTGCATCAGGACTCATCGTTGTGCAAGTTGTGTGTTCCTCCGTTTGCAAAACTTTGCAGAAAACACTTGCTGTCTTGACCTCAATGAAACACTGTGAAGCACTGTGAAATACTGTGAAGTCCCGAAGGCATTGCGGCCTTGTAAACCAAAGCTTTGGTCTCAGGGCTGAGATCTGCTGCCCATTTCGAATCGCAGCCGGCAACGTGACTGACCTTGCAGGACAAATCCTAGCCAAAAATCTGCATCTATCAGCCAAATATGTCTATCCCTTTCTATCTGCTCGCAAAGGGTTTTGAAATTCTCAAACCTCCAACGAGTACCCTCTCCACCACACATCATTGCAGATCAACATGCACCAAGCAAATCATACCAATCACTATGCTGTCCACGTTGAAAGTTGTTGAATCGGTGTGCTTTGTCCTCAGACACCATAGGATGAGTCGTGGATGTGAATCTGGTGACGGTCCCGGGTATTGGCTTGCCTCCTCGGTGAGGATCTGGATGTCGTAGCCATATTTCTGAAAGACCCTGGGCATCGCCATGCTTTGATCATGTTCAAACATGTCGGAACCTCTTGATATACTTTCATAGAAAACTTTGATACAGTTTGGATTACATTGATATATTATATATATATATATTATGCATATAAATTATATATATATATATGCGAGGTAGTAGTAGTAGTAGTAGTAGTAGTAGTAGTAGTAGTAGTAGTAGTAGTAGTAGTAGTAGTAGTAGTAGTAGTAGTAGTAGTAGTAGTAGTAGTGCCTATACTCTCTATGATTTGTATGTCTCAGATTTTGAACTTGTCACTGGACTGCGGCAAAGCTCCTTGCCGTTTGAGCCGTGAGAATTGCCTCTTTTAGTCTTGCATCTCTGCCAAGGATCTCGTTCATTGAATCAGGAAAACGTCGGTTGTCCACTGCCAAACTTGCACCAAAGGGTTGGTCGAAGAATTCGGCCTTTCCAACCGAAAACTTGCGCTCACATCTAAGTTGAACCTCACGTGTTACGGACGTTTCTGCAACACTCCTCTCATGAATTTTCATGCCATGCCTGCGGCAAATAGTTGCAATTATTGGCCCAAGGATTGCCAGCTTCGACAGCTGCTAGGTACTCTTCCATCATCTTCCTCAAATTTCCCCGTTCCTATGGGAGCGCCCTTCATTCTCACAATCGTAGCTGGCTTTCACGCAATCCATGGGTATGACATTGAAATGGATGCTACAAGTCAGACATGTTGAAAGCTGTAAGATTGCCAAAACATCGTGTAACGGCTTGCAAAGTATAACTTAACAGGGAGCAAAATGTTCAGCTGGTGAGATCGATAAGGGAGTTACAGGATGTTCTAGGGAGTTGAAGAATGATTGAAAGATATCGAAAGTGGCAATTCGCTCATTGCTCAGCTCAGGATCTTGACCCCTGCGTCCACGTCACAGCCCAACTCAGGGTGCTCGAGTCGGTAGGTGCCACGGAACTGTGCAACCATCCTCTCATAGGGATCGCGCAGGATTCCGAAAATGGTGCCTGGAAGCGAACTCAACGAGTCAAGCAGAGTTCAAGGAGAGTTCAAGAGTGCAAGGCTGGCTTTAGTGGTTTTTTGTTTTCACTTGTGGCTGTGGCTACCCGTCTCCCTCCTGTAGTCACCGAGTAGTGCAGAGATGTAGTAACGCTTGCAGGTTTGAATTGTGGGTTGTTCTATCAAATATTAATGACAAAATACATTAAAAAATGATGACAAAATGGCGAGATACGATTTCCGAAGTGACTCTCTGCTGATTTTGGCGGCCAAAGCTTGCCAGGCACGTACCTTGAGAGCTGACCAATGCTGGGGGAAGTCTGACTTGTGCACTCTCGGCCTGTTCAATGCAGATGCAGAAGGCAAAGTCAAGCCAAGTCTCATCAGATTACATCCGGTTGCATTGGAGATTTGCCATCCCAAGCAATCCTGGCACGAAGAGAACATTTGCCATGTGCCATGTGCCAGGTATGTGGTGGTTCTTGTCTTGAGTTGGCCAAATGCGTGGTTTGCTTGAAGCCCCAGCTGTTAGGTGATGACAGGTCCCGCCCTACCGGTGTGGTCGAAAATTGATTACGCCTGTGATGCCGCCTCAATTTGCAAACAACTGTGCAAATAAGGCTACAACAACCGCCATCTGGAAAATCCAATGTGCGAATCTGGTAAATTTCAAAATTATATACCTAGTAGAGCCATCTGATTTTCCGACAAGCTTCTGGTGCAGGGTCGCGTGAACCGCAATCTCCCCACCGAATGCCGTGGTGCAAAACCTTCTCCGACACTGTATGACCGAAATTGAAAGGCACCTGGAAATTAGAATCATGAAGGTGGCAACATGTTCAAACATGTTCAAACTGTTCGCCAAGTTCCGCAACGGAACATTCATGGAAAATTGGATTTGATGTGGAAATTGCCGCTTTCAGACAAATGGGATCAAATCAAAAATGCTACGAACCACCGCGCAGAAACATATTTTTCCCTTTTGTTTGCGGCTGAAAACATGGGTGTCTTGACAGAGGTGCATTCTGTGGCCCCGGCTGCCAAACGAATTGCGATGGTTAGGTAAGGGGTTCCGCGCTTGTCCCTATGGGGCCGTGTTTTTGTGTCTTGTGAAGTGTTGATGTTTTTATCACGTGCAACAAATCGTTCGGTTGCTATGTTTGCACACACCAGTGTGCAATATTTTTTTGCAAAGATCGTGTCATATCGTTTCACAAATGCATATTTTTTTGGTTTTGAATTCGATCCAGAAATGTGTGTTTTCATGGTCCTTAAGGTGTGGTCTTGAGGAATTGTTTCAAACTGCGTTTGTTCCGGCGCAAGTGTTTGCCGGTTTTGTTTGCAACGTCGTCTCAAAATGGATTGCAATTTGGGGGGTGGTTTTGCCATTTTGGGGCTGGGTAGATCCGCATTGTGTTTGCAGAATCTTGGAGTTTGGGTCTTCATTGGCATGGTAGTTGCGGCATTTTGGAGTTTGGACCTTTCATGATAAGACCTTTTCTTGCTGTTTTTTTGCGGTGATTGTTGTTGGAAAACAAAGAGATCAAAAGATGGTAAGAAAAAATAGACAGGAGAAACATGCGTGACAAAGGTCGAATGAAAGACAGGCATAAGATCAGATCAGAGCAAATAGACAGGAAAAACAACATAGACACAATAGACCTGATAACAATTGATGTTAGCATGGCACTCACTCTACCACCTTTTCTTTAGAGTTTTATTTCCAAGTTTGGGTAACTACTGTCCCCAAGTTTGGGTAATTATTGTCCCTAAGTTTGGGCAATTTTTGTCCCTATGTTTGGGCAATTCTTGTCCCTAGGATCTTTAGGACATATCCGCCGACCCCGGCCTTAGCCAAGGCAGGGGCGGCGCCTGGGACCACCGCAGGTGTGGAACTCGTCTTTCTCACTTGTCCTTTGGCCGATCCTAGACACTACTGTGTTATCACTGTNTTGAAAATTACCTTGAAATTTGACCCTTTTTTCTTGGGAAAACATTGAATATATGTTCTGTTTTTTAAAAGGAAAATGTAAGATAGTGGCATGTCTATTGTAAGTGTATAGAAATATATGT